>CAKASE010000017.1:0-128349 GCA_916720795.1 Danaus chrysippus | reverse complement strand
TCAGGTTCGAGACCTCAACCCGTTCGAGGAGGTTCTTCCTACCTCTGTGTTCTACTGAGCACTTGATTAACCTGCCCAAGGTATGTACGTCATATAACTCTACTGCTACTTGTATATACTGCTGCTTATTTATCTACAATTAACAAACTGCAATTATATAATAATATATTATTTTCAGAACAAAGCCCGCCCTCCCATCAAGGACGTCGCGTGTCACGCCATCAGCGACACGTATGAAGGTGTCACGTTGGTCATACAACAGGGTCTTCTGTGCCGCGAGTGTGACACGCCGCTTGACAGTGACAAACACTTCCTGTTAGTATAACCACTTGATAAAACGACGCTGCAAACATTGAATACAATCAGATTTATTGAATGTCAGTAAAGAGACGTAGTTTTTCCTTTATCGTGTTGAAAACAATCATTAACTTTTACAAAAAAAAATGTTATTTTAGTAGCCCTTACTATATTGTGATATCATCTTTTTAATATTTCTATATTTTCTAATGAAGAAAGATTAGATAAATAATATACCAAATGTTTAATACATACTAAAGTATAATTTTAATATTCTCAATATACAGCGGTCGCACGTCGCGCAGCAAGTGTCCATATGCTACATCATGTTACCGAGCGATGTTGAGACACAGTGGATATTGCGCCGGCACACTTTCACTGGAGGCCGCTCCTAGACCCGCTCCCACGCGTCTGCGAATACTCTACAGACACAAGTCAGTTTACACTGGTTATAGAATATCAATCAATATAATATATTTTCATTTTCTTTTATAAATTTTATAACTAACAGTATGTAACTGTTAGACCAGCAGCATATATAAATCAATATAAAATATACAAATACCCAATGACTATAGTAACTAATAAAATATTAATATTTTAATCCCCCGACGGCATCGTTAAATTAAACAAGTATGTAGTATTAACAGATTTTATTTTCACGACGCAAAAATTGTATACAGTTCGTAAATATTTGCAATTCTGTATGAAAAACTTTGTTGTTCTAATATAATATTACTCCAGGCACGGACATTCTATCTCATCTCCTCGTGACACAACACACAAGCGCGTATTTAACTGAGGAACTAGCACGGGCCAACACCGTCAGGGAAGAACCAAAACCTGCTGATGAAGTAGAGCCAGTGAGTATCTACTAGTGATTACTCATACTGTTTTGCGATTATATTATAATATATTATGACATTTGCCGCTCAGGCGCGAGGCACGATAGCTCAATAAGCTTAAATAGTGCCTAGTTTTAACAAAATAAACCAAATTTTCATGTCACATAAAATCAAAATAAAATTTTCATGTCTTAATAACAATTTTATAGAACATATTTGCTCTTTATTCAAAACTCTTAAAGTAATTTAAAAAACGGCTTAAATAAACATGCGTTTCGTGAGGAGGAATTCATTTATTTCAGTTTCAATATTAATTTTAAGAGGTCACATCAAATAGTATACTGCGTAGAAGAAATTAAAATCGTCGTATATCTGTCTTCAGATGATTCCAGTGTACGCTGAAGGCTGTGAGCTGACGGCCAACGTGCTCCTCTACATGGGCCATCTCAAACAACACCAGGACAAGGAGCTGGAGATTAAGTGTACGAGATGTGTGCTGATATTCGTACGTCTCGGTGAACAGTACAACTGTAAGTACTATATAAACAGATGAAACTAATATTTTCGGATTGTTTCGCGTATTTTATTATTTAAAAAACTATTATATATACACCCGACGTTTCAGTTACTTGTCAGCAACCATGATTAAGGCAGACGAGTTGTCGGGAGTGTGGTGTTTTTAAAAATAATAAAATACGCAAAGTATTCCGAAAATATTACTTTCATTTAAATTAATACTCGCAAGTCTTAAATCTACTATATAAAAATAAGTCCGTTCTTTCTTCCTGACGCAACTCCAGAACGACCGAACCGATTTCCAGGGTTTTGCATTCAAGCGGGACAATCTTTTTTCACATGCAGCACCATCTCTGATACGTAACAGTACTACAAATCAATATTTTAAGTAGATGGTGCCGGTGTATGATACATTGTTTGAAGGCTACTCATTGTTCTCTGCTCAGTTAATTTCATGTGACAAACCGGTATTGTGTTTGTAGTTTAAACTCTTAAAAGCATTTAGTATTTGCGGGATAAATTTAGAAATCATTGTTTTTCACTTGGGCAGTTATACTTTGCGTGTTCAGGAGTTCGGAAACCATCCGCTTTATTTGTGTTAACGTTAGACCAAAAAACAAAAAATGTGGTTTACAAAGGAGCACTTCAATGAAACGGATAATTTGCGGACACGTATAACGCTTCGATTCGGTATCTACTTTGGATTCACTTTTATTTACTTAGAGAAGTTCAACTAAATAACATTACATTTCTGTAATCGAAATGAATTCATTACTCTTGTGAAACGGAATTAAAAATTTTCCTTTTCAAATATAAAACAATAAAAAAATTCTTCATCTTTTAATCACAAAACGAAATGTTACATAAAACAAAGCCTGGTGGCGAAACGTAGTTCGCCGGGTTTTCTAGTCTCATTATACAATAAAAATAAAGGCTCACATCTCGTCTGTCCGTGATCACGGTTGCTGAAAAGTAGCCGAAACGTCGGGAGTATGTAGTTTTTATCAAAAATCAAGTAGCGTAGTATATCCGAAAAATATTAGTTTCATTTACAATAAAATGAGTTCAATACACACATTAATACGTATAATATTTTTCAGGTCAACTGAAAGAGCATCAGGTTCGAGACCTCAACCCGTTCGAGGAGGTTCTTCCTACCTCTGTGTTCTACTGAGCACTTGATTAACCTGCCCAAGGTATGTACGTCATATAACTCTACTGCTACTTGTATATACTGCTGCTTATTTATCTACAATTAACAAACTGCAATTATATAATAATATATTATTTTCAGAACAAAGCCCGCCCTCCCATCAAGGACGTCGCGTGTCACGCCATCAGCGACACGTATGAAGGTGTCACGTTGGTCATACAAGAGGGTCTTCTGTGCCGCGAGTGTGACACGCCGCTTGACAGTGACAAACACTTCCTGTTAGTATAACCACTTGATAAAACGACGCTGCAAACATTGAATACAATCAGATTTATTGAATGTCAGTAAAGAGACGTAGTTTTTCCTTTATCGTGTTGAAAACAATCATTAACTTTTACAAAAAAAAATGTTATTTTAGTAGCCCTTACTATATTGTGATATCATCTTTTTAATATTTCTATATTTTCTAATGAAGAAAGATTAGATAAATAATATACCAAATGTTCAATACATACTAAAGTATAATTTTAATATTCTCAATATACAGCGGTCGCACGTCGCGCAGCAAGTGTCCATATGCTACATCATGTTACCGAGCGATGTTGAGACACAGTGGATATTGCGCCGGCACACTTTCACTGGAGGCCGCTCCTAGACCCGCTCCCACGCGTCTGCGAATACTCTACAGACACAAGTCAGTTTACACTGGTTATAGAATATCAATCAATATAATATATTTTCATTTTCTTTTATAAATTTTATAACTAACTATGTAACTGTTAGACCAGCAGCATATATAAATCAATATAAAATATACAAATACCCAATGACTATAGTAACTAATAAAATATTAATATTTTAATCCCCCGACGGCATCGTTAAATTAAACAAGTATGTAGTATTAACAGATTTTATTTTCACGACGCAAAAATTGTATACAGTTCGTAAATATTTGCAATTCTGTATGAAAAACTTTGTTGTTCTAATATAATATTACTCCAGGCACGGACATTCTATCTCATCTCCTCGTGACACAACACACAAGCGCGTATTTAACTGAGGAACTAGCACGGGCCAACACCGTCAGGGAAGAACCAAAACCTGCTGATGAAGTAGAGCCTGTGAGTATCTACTAGTGATTACTCATACTGTTTTGCGATTATATTATAATATATTATGAAATTTGCCGCTCAGGCGCGAGGCACGATAGCTCAATAAGCTTAAATAGTGCCTAGTTTTAACAAAATAAACCAAATTTTCATGTCACATAAAATCAAAATAAAATTTTCATGTCTTAATAACAATTTTATAGAACATATTTGCTCTTTATTCAAAACTCTTAAAGTAATTTAAAAACGGCGTAAATAAACATGCGTTTCGTGAGGAGGAATTCATTTATTTCAGTTTCAATATTAATTTTAAGAGGTCACATCAAATAGTATACTGCGTAGAAGAAATTAAAATCATCGTATATCTGTCTTCAGATGATTCCAGTGTACGCTGAAGGCTGTGAGCTGACGGCCAACGTGCTCCTCTACATGGGCCATCTCAAACAACACCAGGACAAGGAGCTGGAGATTAAATGTACAGGATGTGTGCTGAGATTCGTACGTCTCGGTGAACAGTACAACTGTAAGTACTATATAAACAGATGAAACTAATATTTTCGGATTGTTTCGCGTATTTTATTATTTAAAAAACTATTATATATACACCCGACGTTTCAGTTACTTGTCAGCAACCATGATTAAGGCAGACGAGTTGTCGGGAGTGTGGTGTTTTTAAAAATAATAAAATACGCAAAGTATTCCGAAAATATTACTTTCATTTAAATTAATACTCGCAAGTCTTAAATCTACTATATAAAAATAAGTCCGTTCTTTCTTCCTGACGCAACTCCAGAACGACCGAACCGATTTCCAGGGTTTTGCATTCAAGCGGGACAATCTTTTTTCACATGCAGCACCATCTCTGATACGTAACAGTACTACAAATCAATATTTTAAGTAGATGGTGCCGGTGTATGATACATTGTTTGAAGGCTACTCATTGTAGTCTGCTCAGTTAATTTCATGTGACAAACCGGTATTGTGTTTGTAGTTTAAACTCTTAAAAGCATTTAGTATTTGCGGGATAAATTTAGAAAATCATTGTTTTTCACTTGGGCAGTTATACTTTGCGTGTTCAGGAGTTCGGAAACCATCCGCTTTATTTGTGTTAACGTTAGACCAAAAAACAAAAAATGTGGTTTACAAAGGAGCACTTCAATGAAACGGATAATTTGCGGACACGTATAACGCTTCGATTCGGTATCTACTTTGGATTCACTTTTATTTACTTAGAGAAGTTCAACTAAATAACATTACATTTCTGTAATCGAAATGAATTCATTACTCTTGTGAAACGAAATTAAAAATTTTCCTTTTCAAATATAAAACAATAAAAAAATTCTTCATCTTTTAATCACAAAACGAAATGTTACATAAAACAAAGCCTGGTGGCGAAACGTAGTTCGCCGGGTTTTCTAGTCTCATTATACAATAAAAATAAATGCTCACATCTCGTCTGTCCGTGATCACGGTTGCTGAAAAGTAGCCGAAACGTCGGGAGTATGTAGTTTTTATCAAAAATCAAGTAGCGTAGTATATCCGAAAAATATTAGTTTCATTTACAATAAAATGAGTTCAATACACACATTAATACGTATAATATTTTTCAGGTCAACTGAAAGAGCATCAGGTTCGAGACCTCAACCCGTTCGAGGAGGTTCTACCTACCTCTGTGTTCTACTGAGCACTTGATTAACCTGCCCAAGGTATGTACGTCATATAACTCTACTGCTACTTGTATATACTGCTGCTTATTTATCTACAATTAACAAACTGCAATTATATAATAATATATTATTTTCAGAACAAAGCCCGCCCACCCATCAAGGACGTCGCGTGTCACGCCATCAGCGACACGTATGAAGGTGTCACGTTGGTCATACAAGAGGGTCTTCTGTGCCGCGAGTGTGACACGCCGCTTGACAGTGACAAACACTTCCTGTTAGTATAACCACTTGATAAAACGACGCTGCAAACATTGAATACAATCAGATTTATTGAATGTCAGTAAAGAGACGTAGTTTTTCCTTTATCGTGTTGAAAACAATCATTAACTTTTACAAAAAAAAAATGTTATTTTAGTAGCCCTTACTATATTGTGATATCATCTTTTTAATATTTCTATATTTTCTAATGAAGAAAGATTAGATAAATAATATACCAAATGTTTAATACATACTAAAGTATAATTTTAATATTCTCAATATACAGCGGTCGCACGTCGCGCAGCAAGTGTCCATATGCTACATCATGTTACCGAGCGATGTTGAGACACAGTGGATATTGCGCCGGCACACTTTCACTGGAGGCCGCTCCTAGACCCGCTCCCACGCGTCTGCGAATACTCTACAGACATAAGTCAGTTTACACTGGTTATAGGATATCAATCAATATAATATATTTTCATTTTCTTTTATAAATTTTATAACTAACTATGTAACTGTTAGACCAGCAGCATATATATAAATCAATATAAAATATACAAATACCCAATGACTATAGTAACTAATAAAATATTAATATTTTAATCCCCCGACGGCATCGTTAAATTAAACAAGTATGTAGTATTAACAGATTTTATTTTCACGACGCAAAAATTGTATACAGTTCGTAAATATTTGCAATTCTGTATGAAAAACTTTGTTGTTCTAATATAATATTACTCCAGGCACGGACATTCTATCTCATCTCCTCGTGACACAACACACAAGCGCGTATTTAACTGAGGAACTAGCACGGGCCAACACCGTCAGGGAAGAACCAAAACCTGCTGATGAAGTAGAACCTGTGAGTATCTACTAGTGATTACTCATACTGTTTTGCGATTATATTATAATATATTATGACATTTGCCGCTCAGGCGCGAGGCACGATAGCTCAATAAGCTTAAATAGTGCCTAGTTTTAACAAAATAAACCAAATTTTCATGTCACATAAAATCAAAATAAAATTTTCATGTCTTAATAACAATTTTATAGAACATATTTGCTCTTTATTCAAAACTCTTAAAGTAATTTAAAAACGGCTTAAATAAACATGCGTTTCGTGAGGAGGAATTCATTTATTTCAGTTTCAATATTAATTTTAAGAGGTCACATCAAATACTATACTGCGTAGAAGAAATTAAAATCGTCGTATATCTGTCTTCAGATGATTCCAGTGTACGCTGAAGGCTATGAGCTGACGGCCAACGTGCTCCTCTACATGGGCCATCTCAAACAACACCAGGACAAGGAGCTGGAGATTAAATGTACGAGATGTGTGCTGATATTCGTACGTCTCGGTGAACAGTACAACTGTAAGTACTATATAAACAGATGAAACTAATATTTTCGGATTGTTTCGCGTATTTTATTATTTAAAAAACTATTATATATACACCCGACGTTTCAGTTACTTGTCAGCAACCATGATTAAGGCAGACGAGTTGTCGGGAGTGTGGTGTTTTTAAAAATAATAAAATACGCAAAGTATTCCGAAAATATTACTTTCATTTAAATTAATACTCGCAAGTCTTAAATCTACTATATAAAAATAAGTCCGTTCTTTCTTCCTGACGCAACTCCAGAACGACCGAACCGATTTCCAGGGTTTTGCATTCAAGCGGGACAATCTTTTTTCACATGCAGCACCATCTCTGATACGTAACAGTACTACAAATCAATATTTTAAGTAGATGGTGCCGGTGTATGATACATTGTTTGAAGGCTACTCATTGTAGTCTGCTCAGTTAATTTCATGTGACAAACCGGTATTGTGTTTGTAGTTTAAACTCTTAAAAGCATTTAGTATTTGCGGGATAAATTTAGAAAATCATTGTTTTTCACTTGGGCAGTTATACTTTGCGTGTTCAGGAGTTCGGAAACCATCCGCTTTATTTGTGTTAACGTTAGACCAAAAAACAAAAAATGTGGTTTACAAAGGAGCACTTCAATGAAACGGATAATTTGCGGACACGTATAACGCTTCGATTCGGTATCTACTTTGGATTCACTTTTATTTACTTAGAGAAGTTCAACTAAATAACATTACATTTCTGTAATCGAAATGAATTCATTACTCTTGTGAAACGAAATTAAAAATTTTCCTTTTCAAATATAAAACAATAAAAAAATTCTTCATCTTTTAATCACAAAACGAAATGTTACATAAAACAAAGCCTGGTGGCGAAACGTAGTTCGCCGGGTTTTCTAGTCTCATTATACAATAAAAATAAACGCTCACATCTCGTCTGTCCGTGATCACGGTTGCTGAAAAGTAGCCGAAACGTCGGGAGTATGTAGTTTTTATCAAAAATCAAGTAGCGTAGTATATCCGAAAAATATTAGTTTCATTTACAATAAAATGAGTTCAATACACACATTAATACGTATAATATTTTTCAGGTCAACTGAAAGAGCATCAGGTTCGAGACCTCAACCCGTTCGAGGAGGTTCTTCCTACCTCTGTGTTCTACTGAGCACTTGATTAACCTGCCCAAGGTATGTACGTCATATAACTCTACTGCTACTTGTATATACTGCTGCTTATTTATCTACAATTAACAAACTGCAATTATATAATAATATATTATTTTCAGAACAAAGCCCGCTCTCCCATCAAGGACGTCGCGTGTCACGCCATCAGCGACACGTATGAAGGTGTCACGTTGGTCATACAAGAGGGTCTTCTGTGCCGCGAGTGTGACACGCCGCTTGACAGTGACAAACACTTCCTGTTAGTATAACCACTTGATAAAACGACGCTGCAAACATTGAATACAATCAGATTTATTGAATGTCAGTAAAGAGACGTAGTTTTTCCTTTATCGTGTTGAAAACAATCATTAACTTTTACAAAAAAAAAAAATGTTATTTTAGTAGCCCTTACTATATTGTGATATCATCTTTTTAATATTTCTATATTTTCTAATGAAGAAAGATTAGATAAATAATATACCAAATGTTCAATACATACTAAAGTATAATTTTAATATTCTCAATATACAGCGGTCGCACGTCGCGCAGCAAGTGTCCATATGCTACATCATGTTACCGAGCGATGTTGAGACACAGTGGATATTGCGCCGGCACACTTTCACTGGAGGCCGCTCCTAGACCCGCTCCCACGCGTCTGCGAATACTCTACAGACACAAGTCAGTTTACACTGGTTATAGAATATCAATCAATATAATATATTTTCATTTTCTTTTATAAATTTTATAACTAACTATGTAACTGTTAGACCAGCAGCATATATAAATCAATATAAAATATACAAATACCCAATGACTATAGTAACTAATAAAATATTAATATTTTAATCCCCCGACGGCATCGTTAAATTAAACAAGTATGTAGTATTAACAGATTTTATTTTCACGACGCAAAAATTGTATACAGTTCGTAAATATTTGCAATTCTGTATGAAAAACTTTGTTGTTCTAATATAATATTACTCCAGGCACGGACATTCTATCTCATCTCCTCGTGACACAACACACAAGCGCGTATTTAACTGAGGAACTAGCACGGGCCAACACCGTCAGGGAAGAACCAAAACCTGCTGATGAAGTAGAGCCTGTGAGTATCTACTAGTGATTACTCATACTGTTTTGCGATTATATTATAATATATTATGAAATTTGCCGCTCAGGCGCGAGGCACGATAGCTCAATAAGCTTAAATAGTGCCTAGTTTTAACAAAATAAACCAAATTTTCATGTCACATAAAATCAAAATAAAATTTTCATGTCTTAATAACAATTTTATAGAACATATTTGCTCTTTATTCAAAACTCTTAAAGTAATTTAAAAACGGCGTAAATAAACATGCGTTTCGTGAGGAGGAATTCATTTATTTCAGTTTCAATATTAATTTTAAGAGGTCACATCAAATAGTATACTGCGTAGAAGAAATTAAAATCATCGTATATCTGTCTTCAGATGATTCCAGTGTACGCTGAAGGCTGTGAGCTGACGGCCAACGTGCTCCTCTACATGGGCCATCTCAAACAACACCAGGACAAGGAGCTGGAGATTAAATGTACAGGATGTGTGCTGAGATTCGTACGTCTCGGTGAACAGTACAACTGTAAGTACTATATAAACAGATGAAACTAATATTTTCGGATTGTTTCGCGTATTTTATTATTTAAAAAACTATTATATATACACCCGACGTTTCAGTTACTTGTCAGCAACCATGATTAAGGCAGACGAGTTGTCGGGAGTGTGGTGTTTTTAAAAATAATAAAATACGCAAAGTATTCCGAAAATATTACTTTCATTTAAATTAATACTCGCAAGTCTTAAATCTACTATATAAAAATAAGTCCGTTCTTTCTTCCTGACGCAACTCCAGAACGACCGAACCGATTTCCAGGGTTTTGCATTCAAGCGGGACAATCTTTTTTCACATGCAGCACCATCTCTGATACGTAACAGTACTACAAATCAATATTTTAAGTAGATGGTGCCGGTGTATGATACATTGTTTGAAGGCTACTCATTGTAGTCTGCTCAGTTAATTTCATGTGACAAACCGGTATTGTGTTTGTAGTTTAAACTCTTAAAAGCATTTAGTATTTGCGGGATAAATTTAGAAAATCATTGTTTTTCACTTGGGCAGTTATACTTTGCGTGTTCAGGAGTTCGGAAACCATCCGCTTTATTTGTGTTAACGTTAGACCAAAAAACAAAAAATGTGGTTTACAAAGGAGCACTTCAATGAAACGGATAATTTGCGGACACGTATAACGCTTCGATTCGGTATCTACTTTGGATTCACTTTTATTTACTTAGAGAAGTTCAACTAAATAACATTACATTTCTGTAATCGAAATGAATTCATTACTCTTGTGAAACGAAATTAAAAATTTTCCTTTTCAAATATAAAACAATAAAAAAATTCTTCATCTTTTAATCACAAAACGAAATGTTACATAAAACAAAGCCTGGTGGCGAAACGTAGTTCGCCGGGTTTTCTAGTCTCATTATACAATAAAAATAAATGCTCACATCTCGTCTGTCCGTGATCACGGTTGCTGAAAAGTAGCCGAAACGTCGGGAGTATGTAGTTTTTATCAAAAATCAAGTAGCGTAGTATATCCGAAAAATATTAGTTTCATTTACAATAAAATGAGTTCAATACACACATTAATACGTATAATATTTTTCAGGTCAACTGAAAGAGCATCAGGTTCGAGACCTCAACCCGTTCGAGGAGGTTCTACCTACCTCTGTGTTCTACTGAGCACTTGATTAACCTGCCCAAGGTATGTACGTCATATAACTCTACTGCTACTTGTATATACTGCTGCTTATTTATCTACAATTAACAAACTGCAATTATATAATAATATATTATTTTCAGAACAAAGCCCGCCCACCCATCAAGGACGTCGCGTGTCACGCCATCAGCGACACGTATGAAGGTGTCACGTTGGTCATACAAGAGGGTCTTCTGTGCCGCGAGTGTGACACGCCGCTTGACAGTGACAAACACTTCCTGTTAGTATAACCACTTGATAAAACGACGCTGCAAACATTGAATACAATCAGATTTATTGAATGTCAGTAAAGAGACGTAGTTTTTCCTTTATCGTGTTGAAAACAATCATTAACTTTTACAAAAAAAAATGTTATTTTAGTAGCCCTTACTATATTGTGATATCATCTTTTTAATATTTCTATATTTTCTAATGAAGAAAGATTAGATAAATAATATACCAAATGTTTAATACATACTAAAGTATAATTTTAATATTCTCAATATACAGCGGTCGCACGTCGCGCAGCAAGTGTCCATATGCTACATCATGTTACCGAGCGATGTTGAGACACAGTGGATATTGCGCCGGCACACTTTCACTGGAGGCCGCTCCTAGACCCGCTCCCACGCGTCTGCGAATACTCTACAGACATAAGTCAGTTTACACTGGTTATAGGATATCAATCAATATAATATATTTTCATTTTCTTTTATAAATTTTATAACTAACTATGTAACTGTTAGACCAGCAGCATATATATAAATCAATATAAAATATACAAATACCCAATGACTATAGTAACTAATAAAATATTAATATTTTAATCCCCCGACGGCATCGTTAAATTAAACAAGTATGTAGTATTAACAGATTTTATTTTCACGACGCAAAAATTGTATACAGTTCGTAAATATTTGCAATTCTGTATGAAAAACTTTGTTGTTCTAATATAATATTACTCCAGGCACGGACATTCTATCTCATCTCCTCGTGACACAACACACAAGCGCGTATTTAACTGAGGAACTAGCACGGGCCAACACCGTCAGGGAAGAACCAAAACCTGCTGATGAAGTAGAACCTGTGAGTATCTACTAGTGATTACTCATACTGTTTTGCGATTATATTATAATATATTATGACATTTGCCGCTCAGGCGCGAGGCACGATAGCTCAATAAGCTTAAATAGTGCCTAGTTTTAACAAAATAAACCAAATTTTCATGTCACATAAAATCAAAATAAAATTTTCATGTCTTAATAACAATTTTATAGAACATATTTGCTCTTTATTCAAAACTCTTAAAGTAATTTAAAAACGGCTTAAATAAACATGCGTTTCGTGAGGAGGAATTCATTTATTTCAGTTTCAATATTAATTTTAAGAGGTCACATCAAATACTATACTGCGTAGAAGAAATTAAAATCGTCGTATATCTGTCTTCAGATGATTTCAGTGTACGCTGAAGGCTATGAGCTGACGGCCAACGTGCTCCTCTACATGGGCCATCTCAAACAACACCAGGACAAGGAGCTGGAGATTAAATGTACGAGATGTGTGCTGATATTCGTACGTCTCGGTGAACAGTACAACTGTAAGTACTATATAAACAGATGAAACTAATATTTTCGGATTGTTTCGCGTATTTTATTATTTAAAAAACTATTATATATACACCCGACGTTTCAGTTACTTGTCAGCAACCATGATTAAGGCAGACGAGTTGTCGGGAGTGTGGTGTTTTTAAAAATAATAAAATACGCAAAGTATTCCGAAAATATTACTTTCATTTAAATTAATACTCGCAAGTCTTAAATCTACTATATAAAAATAAGTCCGTTCTTTCTTCCTGACGCAACTCCAGAACGACCGAACCGATTTCCAGGGTTTTGCATTCAAGCGGGACAATCTTTTTTCACATGCAGCACCATCTCTGATACGTAACAGTACTACAAATCAATATTTTAAGTAGATGGTGCCGGTGTATGATACATTGTTTGAAGGCTACTCATTGTAGTCTGCTCAGTTAATTTCATGTGACAAACCGGTATTGTGTTTGTAGTTTAAACTCTTAAAAGCATTTAGTATTTGCGGGATAAATTTAGAAAATCATTGTTTTTCACTTGGGCAGTTATACTTTGCGTGTTCAGGAGTTCGGAAACCATCCGCTTTATTTGTGTTAACGTTAGACCAAAAAACAAAAAATGTGGTTTACAAAGGAGCACTTCAATGAAACGGATAATTTGCGGACACGTATAACGCTTCGATTCGGTATCTACTTTGGATTCACTTTTATTTACTTAGAGAAGTTCAACTAAATAACATTACATTTCTGTAATCGAAATGAATTCATTACTCTTGTGAAACGAAATTAAAAATTTTCCTTTTCAAATATAAAACAATAAAAAAATTCTTCATCTTTTAATCACAAAACGAAATGTTACATAAAACAAAGCCTGGTGGCGAAACGTAGTTCGCCGGGTTTTCTAGTCTCATTATACAATAAAAATAAACGCTCACATCTCGTCTGTCCGTGATCACGGTTGCTGAAAAGTAGCCGAAACGTCGGGAGTATGTAGTTTTTATCAAAAATCAAGTAGCGTAGTATATCCGAAAAATATTAGTTTCATTTACAATAAAATGAGTTCAATACACACATTAATACGTATAATATTTTTCAGGTCAACTGAAAGAGCATCAGGTTCGAGACCTCAACCCGTTCGAGGAGGTTCTACCTACCTCTGTGTTCTACTGAGCACTTGATTAACCTGCCCAAGGTATGTACGTCATATAACTCTACTGCTACTTGTATATACTGCTGCTTATTTATCTACAATTAACAAACTGCAATTATATAATAATATATTATTTTCAGAACAAAGCCCGCCCACCCATCAAGGACGTCGCGTGTCACGCCATCAGCGACACGTATGAAGGTGTCACGTTGGTCATACAAGAGGGTCTTCTGTGCCGCGAGTGTGACACGCCGCTTGACAGTGACAAACACTTCCTGTTAGTATAACCACTTGATAAAACGACGCTGCAAACATTGAATACAATCAGATTTATTGAATGTCAGTAAAGAGACGTAGTTTTTCCTTTATCGTGTTGAAAACAATCATTAACTTTTACAAAAAAAAATGTTATTTTAGTAGCCCTTACTATATTGTGATATCATCTTTTTAATATTTCTATATTTTCTAATGAAGAAAGATTAGATAAATAATATACCAAATGTTTAATACATACTAAAGTATAATTTTAATATTCTCAATATACAGCGGTCGCACGTCGCGCAGCAAGTGTCCATATGCTACATCATGTTACCGAGCGATGTTGAGACACAGTGGATATTGCGCCGGCACACTTTCACTGGAGGCCGCTCCTAGACCCGCTCCCACGCGTCTGCGAATACTCTACAGACATAAGTCAGTTTACACTGGTTATAGGATATCAATCAATATAATATATTTTCATTTTCTTTTATAAATTTTATAACTAACTATGTAACTGTTAGACCAGCAGCATATATATAAATCAATATAAAATATACAAATACCCAATGACTATAGTAACTAATAAAATATTAATATTTTAATCCCCCGACGGCATCGTTAAATTAAACAAGTATGTAGTATTAACAGATTTTATTTTCACGACGCAAAAATTGTATACAGTTCGTAAATATTTGCAATTCTGTATGAAAAACTTTGTTGTTCTAATATAATATTACTCCAGGCACGGACATTCTATCTCATCTCCTCGTGACACAACACACAAGCGCGTATTTAACTGAGGAACTAGCACGGGCCAACACCGTCAGGGAAGAACCAAAACCTGCTGATGAAGTAGAACCTGTGAGTATCTACTAGTGATTACTCATACTGTTTTGCGATTATATTATAATATATTATGACATTTGCCGCTCAGGCGCGAGGCACGATAGCTCAATAAGCTTAAATAGTGCCTAGTTTTAACAAAATAAACCAAATTTTCATGTCACATAAAATCAAAATAAAATTTTCATGTCTTAATAACAATTTTATAGAACATATTTGCTCTTTATTCAAAACTCTTAAAGTAATTTAAAAACGGCTTAAATAAACATGCGTTTCGTGAGGAGGAATTCATTTATTTCAGTTTCAATATTAATTTTAAGAGGTCACATCAAATAGTATACTGCGTAGAAGAAATTAAAATCGTCGTATATCTGTCTTCAGATGATTCCAGTGTACGCTGAAGGCTGTGAGCTGACGGCCAACGTGCTCCTCTACATGGGCTATCTCAAACAACACCAGGACAAGGAGCTGGAGATTAAGTGTACGAGATGTGTGCTGATATTCGTACGTCTCGGTGAACAGTACAACTGTAAGTACTATGTATATAAACAGATGAAACTAATATTTTCGGATTGTTTCGCGTATTTTATTATTTAAAAAACTATTATATATACACCCGACGTTTCAGTTACTTGTCAGCAACCATGATTAAGGCAGACGAGTTGTCGGGAGTGTGGTGTTTTTAAAAATAATAAAATACGCAAAGTATTCCGAAAATATTACTTTCATTTAAATTAATACTCGCAAGTCTTAAATCTACTATATAAAAAAATAAGTCCGTTCTTTCTTCCTGACGCAACTCCAGAACGACCGAACCGATTTCCAGGGTTTTGCATTCAAGCGGGACAATCTTTTTTCACATGCAGCACCATCTCTGATACGTAACAGTACTACAAATCAATATTTTAAGTAGATGGTGCCGGTGTATGATACATTGTTTGAAGGCTACTCATTGTAGTCTGCTCAGTTAATTTCATGTGACAAACCGGTATTGTGTTTGTAGTTTAAACTCTTAAAAGCATTTAGTATTTGCGGGATAAATTTAGAAAATCATTGTTTATCACTTGGGCAGTTATACTTTGCGTGTTCAGGAGTTCGGAAACCATCCGCTTTATTTGTGTTAACGTTAGACCAAAAAACAAAAAATGTGGTTTACAAAGGAGCACTTCAATGAAACGGATAATTTGCGGACACGTATAACGCTTCGATTCGGTATCTACTTTGGATTCACTTTTATTTACTTAGAGAAGTTCAACTAAATAACATTACATTTCTGTAATCGAAATGAATTCATTACTCTTGTGAAACGAAATTAAAAATTTTCCTTTTCAAATATAAAACAATAAAAAAATTCTTCATCTTTTAATCACAAAACGAAATGTTACATAAAACAAAGCCTGGTGGCGAAACGTAGTTCGCCGGGTTTTCTAGTCTCATTATACAATAAAAATAAACGCTCACATCTCGTCTGTCCGTGATCACGGTTGCTGAAAAGTAGCCGAAACGTCGGGAGTTTTTATCAAAAATCAAGTAGCGTAGTATATCCGAAAAATATTAGTTTCATTTACAATAAAATGAGTTCAATACACACATTAATACGTATAATATTATTATATTTTATATTACGTTTTTTTTGGGCGGTAGGCAAAGAAAACTACAACACTGTTCTGTGATTATAAGTTTCGATTTTATTATTTATTTTCATGAAAAGATAATAAATTACTTCAGTTTATTAAAGAATAAGTCAGATTAAATACTCACAAGTGTTATTCAAGCTTAACATATGCATTTAGTGCTAATTTAAATATTCCACCTGCACTGTCCTGCCAGCTAAGCAAACTTTGTGTTTATAAATTACATAATTAAACTTTTCACAAATCATGGCAAACTATTATAATGTGATTGAGTCACAAAAGGCACTTGAATCGTTGTTGATGAAGAAGATGACTGAATTTGAGAAGCAGCTCAAGGCAAGTATCCCAGGAAGCAATGTCAGTGTTGCCGGTCTTTATGATGAATTCAACTGCTTCAAGGACCATGTCTGGTCAATATTAAGCCTTCTGAGGCAACAGATCTCTGATCTCAATCAAGTTGTTGATAATATTGAAATGAGACACCGAAGAAAGTATCTGTTATTTAATGGTGTACCGGAGGAACCTAATGAGGATCTTTCAAATTCTATTTCTGATATCTGCAATAATAAGCTTGGTATAAGAGATGTAACCAAGGATAAGATTATTGCTTGTCATCGTCTTGGCAAACATTCTGAGGGCAAACATCGTCCCGTGCTTGTGAGGTTTGTCGACCTCAATCTGAAAACTGCTGTGTGGAAGAAGAAGGCTAGTCTTAAGGGCTCCTCCTTTGTGCTGTCTGAGTTTCTAACCCACCAACGTCAGTCGTTGTTCTTGCTCGCGCGCAAAAGATTAGGGATGAAGAACTGTTGGACATTAGACGGGAATATCATTGCTAAGCTTCCCGATGGCACCAGACATCGTATTGATACCGAGGAGAGCCTTTCTAAATTGACCGTAAATACCGATGTCACTGCTGAGGCACCTTCAAGCGGAAATCAGGACTCATCATCAGGATACAATTCAAAACCCAAGCGAGCAGTGAGGGCAAAGAAATAGTGTTCCTCATTTATTTATTTCTTAGTATTTTTTCTTTTTTTAACATTGTAGTTCCTCGTGTTATTTTATTCGAGTATTATGCTCTTTTGACAATATTGTTATTAATAACAAATCCCCAGAGCAATTTTGATATCGTTGCTAAGGTAAGGGTATTCTTTATTTATCATGTACATATTTAAACTATAATACTTTTTACTATTCACTTTAGCCGCTCTGGTATTATTGAATTGTAATTCAATTCATTTATGTATTATTTGGTTATAATAACTTAGAATTTTCTTCGGTATTTGTATAAATTACATTGACGCTGACACTTGACATAAATAGTATCTTTCTCTATACTGACAGTTGTCAAAGATAATTGTAATAGATAATAAATTTAACGTGTCAACTAATCATATTATATTACAACTATATTTATTTTAACCTATGTAAATATATGACACTTTAATTTTTAATAATTTTTAGTCTTAGTAGATATGTTAGATATAGGTTTTCTATTGTAATATAAAGATTATTAGATTTTGTACTTTGGTGCTGTTCGTAGAAATAATAATTAAGAATACCCTTGTTAACGGTAATTAAGGTCATTGTTAAGTCTACTGCTCTGGTCATTTAAAGTTTAGTGTGTAATTTTTTATTTTTTTTATTTCTTTAACTTTTTTTTTTTATATTTATATATATATTTCTTTTGTTATCATTAGTATTTAATGATTAGTACAGTTTTAATGTAACCGTCAGCTGGCGGGACAAGCAGGAATAATTGTTATTATTCTTCTTTTTTTTGTTTTTTTATATATACCTATTTTTTCTTTATTTTTTTTTATACATATATATTTAAATCCATTTATTTAATAATTAATTTATCGTATACGTATTTTTATCTTATTTATAATATAATTGTAGTATTATGTCTGATACAGATGATGATGTATTTTTATCAGCATGCAGTAGTAGTTGTTCCTCGTACACAGATGGTGATTCTTTCCATGTTCCTGAGACGCTTGGGACTTTGCTATGTAGTACTTTTCTTAACTCTCCTAGCTCTTTTAATGTTTGTCATCTTAACACTCAAAGTTTACCTTCTCATTTCTCTGATTTTCTTGAAGCCTTTTCATACGCCCCTGTAGACGCAGTATTGATCTCCGAAAGTTGGTTGAAACCCTCACTTAATCCCACCTTATATAGTCTTCCCGGTTTTGTGCTGATTCGGAACGATCGGGTAGGCAAAGGGGGAGGAGGTGTTGCTATCTACCTTCGTTCGGATATTGCTTATACTGTTCTTTTTACTTCTCCTTCTTCTTTCTCGTTTTCTGCTGAATTTATATTCCTTGAAATCCGTCTCAGGGGTGTAAAAGCTGTTCTTGGAGTTATCTATTGTCCTCCTACTGTTGACTATTTCTCTTCACTTGAACCTATCCTGGAGTCCCTTTCTTCGGATTACTCACATCATATTATAATGGGCGATTTAAACACGGATCTGTTGAAAACCACTCCACGTTCTCTTAAATTTTCCCAACTCATAGATTCGGTGAATTTCAACATTCTTCCCTCTGAACCTACACATCATAACTCTGACTCGCCTGACACTTGGTTGGACGTTATCATAGTTTCTTCTAAAAATTCTGTGATTAAATATGGTCAACTTGCAGCTCCCGGGTTTTCTCGTCACGACCTTATATATTTATCATACAAGCTTAAGCCACCTAAAGCTAAAGCTCCAATAGTGTTGATGCGAAACCTAGCTAAAATCGATCTTGAGGCTTTGAAAGAAGATGCAAGATCGCTGGACATGTCTCTGATGTACCGTTCATCGACAGTAGATGACAAAGTCTCTCACTTTAACTTGTCTATTTTATCACTGTTCGATAAACACGCACCTTTGAGACCTGTTAAGATCAGACGTCCACCTGCTCCTTGGATTACCAAAGAAGTCCGAATGGCCATGTCACGACGCGATCGCGCTTTCCGCAAGTTTAAGCTTGATAGGAGCAAAGAAAACTGGGATTTGTATAAGGTAGCTCGCAACAGATGTAATCTAATGGTAAGAACAGCCAAACGCCACTATTGTCACGTTAATGTGAGCAATGCATCTTCGGCCTCAGTATGGAAATTTCTTCAAACACTAGGTATAAATAAACGGAATGAAGACATTGCTGTCTCTTCGTTTTCTCCTGATATATTAAACAGATATTTTTCTTCCAGTTCTCCGTTATCTCCCAATACTAAATTATCAACTATTTCTGAGATTGAATCCATGGCCTCTCTTCCTTTTAACGACTTAGTCCTTTCTCCAGTGTCTGATGAAGAAATTCGTAAAATAATCATCTCAATAACATCTAATGCTACTGGTGTCGATAGTATCAATCGACCTATGATTTTACCTATTCTGGACTATGTACTGTCGGCTATTACTCATATCGTAAACTTTTCCATTTCATCTGGAGAATTCCCTTCCTTGTGGCGTAAAGCTTATATCATTCCACTTCCTAAAGTTCCCAATCCTTCCCAACTAAATAATTTCAGACCTATTTCTATTCTTCCTTTTCTATCGAAAATTGTGGAGCTGTGTGTTTACAAGCAAGTCTCTTCCTTTGTTTACAATAATAATATTCTCACCTCATATCAGTCTGGCTTCCGACCAGGCCATAGCACAGCTACCGCTCTTCTCAAAGTATCTGAGGATATTCGGGTTGGCATGGAGAATAGAATGATCACCATTTTGGTCTTAATTGATTTTTCCAATGCTTTTAACATGGTTGATCATGATATCGTCCTGGCCATATTCAAGCATTTGAAATTTTCTTCATCAGCTCTGGAATGGTTCTCCTCTTATCTTCGCGGCCGCCGGCAGGCGGTTAGGCTGAATCAGTCCCTCTCCGAGTGGCTTGATCTTCCTGCTGGCGTTCCGCAAGGTGGCACTTTATCTCCTATTATTTTTTCTCTTTTTATAAATTTCCTTTCATATCATCTCGACTGTTCTTATCATTTTTACGCCGACGATTTGCAATTATACTCTTATTCCGAGATAGACAATATCGAAACAGCTATAAACAAAATAAATCAAAATCTTTCTTACGTTTACAACTGGTCTAATAAATTTGGCATTGTAGTTAACCCTACTAAGTGTCAGGCGATCATTGTTGGTAGCTCACGTCTCATGTCTAAGTTAAATATTTCCTCTTTGTCACCTATCGTTTTTAACAATACGACTATTCCATACTTCCACCACGTTAAAGATCTTGGACTTCATATTGATTCTACATTAAGTTGGAATGTGCATATTTCTGAAGTTAGTCGTTCTGTCACTGCCACGTTAAGATGCCTTAATCGTTTAAGAAATTTTTTACCTATTAAAACTAAAATCTTACTTGTACAAGCCCTTATATTTCCCATTATAGATTACGCTGATGTGTGTTATCCTGATCTCAATGAAACCCTTTTGAACAAACTTGACCGTCTCCTAAATAACTCCTTACGTTTTATCTTTTGTCTTCGTAAATTTGACCACATCTCTCACTGTCGAGCAGAGCTCAAATGGCTTCCCATCCGCCAACGCAGAGAATTACGTCTATTGTGTCTTCTTTTCTCCATTCTTTTTGATCCCCAATCTCCTCCTTACTTAAAAGATAATTTTAAATTTCTCTGTGACAATCATGTTCGACAGCTACGCTCTAATGACTCTCTCCTCCTCTCTTTTCCCAGCCACCACTCTAGTTTCCTCTCTAACTCCTTCTATGTAAAATCTATCAGACTGTGGAATAAACTTCCACTAGAAATTAGAAAGGCACCTACAAGGGCAATTTTCAGGCGTCGTGTACAGGAACATTTTGCTCAGAATCTGTATTAAGTCTCTGTTTTTATTATTGTTTTGGTATATAATATATATCTATTGGTATGTGTGTGTATGTATGTGTATATGTATGTATGTGTATATGTATGTATGTGTATGTATTTGTATATGTATGTGTATGTATCTGTATATGTATGTGTATGTATATGTATCTATATATATGTGTAAATATTATTTATATATCAATAGAAACTTATATGTATATTTTTTTTTTTAACATACTGCAACCGTCTTCATGTTTTTCTGCTTTTCCTAAGGTTTGACTGGCAGAGAATGCCTTCAGGCATTAAGTCCACCTATTGTATCTACGTGTGTAGTAAGACAATAAAGTTTTTAAATAAATAAAAAAAATAATATTTTTCAGGTCAACTGAAAGAGCATCAGGTTCGAGACCTCAACCCGTTCGAGGAGGTTCTACCTACCTCTGTGTTCTACTGAGCACTTGATTAACCTGCCCAAGGTATGTACGTCATATAACTCTACTGCTACTTGTATATACTGCTGCTTATTTATCTACAATTAACAAACTGCAATTATATAATAATATATTATTTTCAGAACAAAGCCCGCCCACCCATCAAGGACGTCGCGTGTCACGCCATCAGCGACACGTATGAAGGTGTCACGTTGGTCATACAAGAGGGTCTTCTGTGCCGCGAGTGTGACACGCCGCTTGACAGTGACAAACACTTCCTGTTAGTATAACCACTTGATAAAACGACGCTGCAAACATTGAATACAATCAGATTTATTGAATGTCAGTAAAGAGACGTAGTTTTTCCTTTATCGTGTTGAAAACAATCATTAACTTTTACAAAAAAAAATGTTATTTTAGTAGCCCTTACTATATTGTGATATCATCTTTTTAATATTTCTATATTTTCTAATGAAGAAAGATTAGATAAATAATATACCAAATGTTTAATACATACTAAAGTATAATTTTAATATTCTCAATATACAGCGGTCGCACGTCGCGCAGCAAGTGTCCATATGCTACATCATGTTACCGAGCGATGTTGAGACACAGTGGATATTGCGCCGGCACACTTTCACTGGAGGCCGCTCCTAGACCCGCTCCCACGCGTCTGCGAATACTCTACAGACATAAGTCAGTTTACACTGGTTATAGGATATCAATCAATATAATATATTTTCATTTTCTTTTATAAATTTTATAACTAACTATGTAACTGTTAGACCAGCAGCATATATATAAATCAATATAAAATATACAAATACCCAATGACTATAGTAACTAATAAAATATTAATATTTTAATCCCCCGACGGCATCGTTAAATTAAACAAGTATGTAGTATTAACAGATTTTATTTTCACGACGCAAAAATTGTATACAGTTCGTAAATATTTGCAATTCTGTATGAAAAACTTTGTTGTTCTAATATAATATTACTCCAGGCACGGACATTCTATCTCATCTCCTCGTGACACAACACACAAGCGCGTATTTAACTGAGGAACTAGCACGGGCCAACACCGTCAGGGAAGAACCAAAACCTGCTGATGAAGTAGAACCTGTGAGTATCTACTAGTGATTACTCATACTGTTTTGCGATTATATTATAATATATTATGACATTTGCCGCTCAGGCGCGAGGCACGATAGCTCAATAAGCTTAAATAGTGCCTAGTTTTAACAAAATAAACCAAATTTTCATGTCACATAAAATCAAAATAAAATTTTCATGTCTTAATAACAATTTTATAGAACATATTTGCTCTTTATTCAAAACTCTTAAAGTAATTTAAAAACGGCTTAAATAAACATGCGTTTCGTGAGGAGGAATTCATTTATTTCAGTTTCAATATTAATTTTAAGAGGTCACATCAAATAGTATACTGCGTAGAAGAAATTAAAATCGTCGTATATCTGTCTTCAGATGATTCCAGTGTACGCTGAAGGCTGTGAGCTGACGGCCAACGTGCTCCTCTACATGGGCTATCTCAAACAACACCAGGACAAGGAGCTGGAGATTAAGTGTACGAGATGTGTGCTGATATTCGTACGTCTCGGTGAACAGTACAACTGTAAGTACTACATATAAACAGATGAAACTAATATTTTCGGATTGTTTCGCGTATTTTATTATTTAAAAAACTATTATATATACACCCGACGTTTCAGTTACTTGTCAGCAACCATGATTAAGGCAGACGAGTTGTCGGGAGTGTGTGGTGTTTTTTAAAATAATAAAATACGCAAAGTATTCCGAAAATATTACTTTCATTTAAATTAATACTCGCAAGTCTTAAATCTACTATATAAAAATAAGTCCGTTCTTTCTTCCTGACGCAACTCCAGAACGACCGAACCGATTTCCAGGGTTTTGCATTCAAGCGGGACAATCTTTTTTCACATGCAGCACCATCTCTGATACGTAACAGTACTACAAATCAATATTTTAAGTAGATGGTGCCGGTGTATGATACATTGTTTGAAGGCTACTCATTGTAGTCTGCTCAGTTAATTTCATGTGACAAACCGGTATTGTGTTTGTAGTTTAAACTCTTAAAAGCATTTAGTATTTGCGGGATAAATTTAGAAAATCATTGTTTATCACTTGGGCAGTTATACTTTGCGTGTTCAGGAGTTCGGAAACCATCCGCTTTATTTGTGTTAACGTTAGACCAAAAAACAAAAAATGTGGTTTACAAAGGAGCACTTCAATGAAACGGATAATTTGCGGACACGTATAACGCTTCGATTCGGTATCTACTTTGGATTCACTTTTATTTACTTAGAGAAGTTCAACTAAATAACATTACATTTCTGTAATCGAAATGAATTCATTACTCTTGTGAAACGAAATTAAAAATTTTCCTTTTCAAATATAAAACAATAAAAAAATTCTTCATCTTTTAATCACAAAACGAAATGTTACATAAAACAAAGCCTGGTGGCGAAACGTAGTTCGCCGGGTTTTCTAGTCTCATTATACAATAAAAATAAACGCTCACATCTCGTCTGTCCGTGATCACGGTTGCTGAAAAGTAGCCGAAACGTCGGGAGTATGTAGTTTTTATCAAAAATCAAGTAGCGTAGTATATCCGAAAAATATTAGTTTCATTTACAATAAAATGAGTTCAATACACACATTAATACGTATAATATTTTTCAGGTCAACTGAAAGAGCATCAGGTTCGAGACCTCAACCCGTTCGAGGAGGTTCTTCCTACCTCTGTGTTCTACTGAGCACTTGATTAACCTGCCCAAGGTATGTACGTCATATAACTCTACTGCTACTTGTATATACTGCTGCTTATTTATCTACAATTAACAAACTGCAATTATATAATAATATATTATTTTCAGAACAAAGCCCGCCCTCCCATCAAGGACGTCGCGTGTCACGCCATCAGCGACACGTATGAAGGTGTCACGTTGGTCATACAAGAGGGTCTTCTGTGCCGCGAGTGTGACACGCCGCTTGACAGTGACAAACACTTCCTGTTAGTATAACCACTTGATAAAACGACGCTGCAAACATTGAATACAATCAGATTTATTGAATGTCAGTAAAGAGACGTAGTTTTTCCTTTATCGTGTTGAAAACAATCATTAACTTTTACAAAAAAAAATGTTATTTTAGTAGCCCTTACTATATTGTGATATCATCTTTTTAATATTTCTATATTTTCTAATGAAGAAAGATTAGATAAATAATATACCAAATGTTTAATACATACTAAAGTATAATTTTAATATTCTCAATATACAGCGGTCGCACGTCGCGCAGCAAGTGTCCATATGCTACATCATGTTACCGAGCGATGTTGAGACACAGTGGATATTGCGCCGGCACACTTTCACTGGAGGCCGCTCCTAGACCCGCTCCCACGCGTCTGCGAATACTCTACAGACACAAGTCAGTTTACACTGGTTATAGAATATCAATCAATATAATATATTTTCATTTTCTTTTATAAATTTTATAACTAACTATGTAACTGTTAGACCAGCAGCATATATAAATCAATATAAAATATACAAATACCCAATGACTATAGTAACTAATAAAATATTAATATTTTAATCCCCCGACGGCATCGTTAAATTAAACAAGTATGTAGTATTAACAGATTTTATTTTCACGACGCAAAAATTGTATACAGTTCGTAAATATTTGCAATTCTGTATGAAAAACTTTGTTGTTCTAATATAATATTACTCCAGGCACGGACATTCTATCTCATCTCCTCGTGACACAACACACAAGCGCGTACTTAACTGAGGAACTAGCACGAGCCAACACCGTCAGGGAAGAACCAAAACCTGCTGATGAAGTAGAGCCTGTGAGTATCTACTAGTGATTACTCATACTGTTTTGCGATTATATTATAATATATTATGACATTTGCCGCTCAGGCGCGAGGCACGATAGCTCAATAAGCTTAAATAGTGCCTAGTTTTAACAAAATAAAGCAAATTTTCATGTCACATAAAATCAAAATAAAATTTTCATGTCTTAATAACAATTTTATAGAACATATTTGCTCTTTATTCAAAACTCTTAAAGTAATTTAAAAACGGCTTAAATAAACATGCGTTTCGTGAGGAGGAATTCATTTATTTCAGTTTCAATATTAATTTTAAGAGGTCACATCAAATAGTATACTGCGTAGAAGAAATTAAAATCGTCGTATATCTGTCTTCAGATGATTCCAGTGTACGCTGAAGGCTGTGAGCTGACGGCCAACGTGCTCCTCTACATGGGCTATCTCAAACAACACCAGGACAAGGAGCTGGAGATTAAGTGTACGAGATGTGTGCTGATATTCGTACGTCTCGGTGAACAGTACAACTGTAAGTACTATATAAACAGATGAAACTAATATTTTCGGATTGTTTCGCGTATTTTATTATTTAAAAAACTATTATATATACACCCGACGTTTCAGTTACTTGTCAGCAACCATGATTAAGGCAGACGAGTTGTCGGGAGTGTGGTGTTTTTAAAAATAATAAAATACGCAAAGTAGTCCGAAAATATTACTTTCATTTAAATTAATACTCGCAAGTCTTAAATCTACTATATAAAAATAAGTCCGTTCTTTCTTCCTGACGCAACTCCAGAACGACCGAACCGATTTCCAGGGTTTTGCATTCAAGCGGGACAATCTTTTTTCACATGCAGCACCATCTCTGATACGTAACAGTACTACAAATCAATATTTTAAGTAGATGGTGCCGGTGTATGATACATTGTTTGAAGGCTACTCATTGTAGTCTGCTCAGTTAATTTCATGTGACAAACCGGTATTGTGTTTGTAGTTTAAACTCTTAAAAGCATTTAGTATTTGCGGGATAAATTTAGAAAATCATTGTTTTTCACTTGGGCAGTTATACTTTGCGTGTTCAGGAGTTCGGAAACCATCCGCTTTATTTGTGTTAACGTTAGACCAAAAAACAAAAAATGTGGTTTACAAAGGAGCACTTCAATGAAACGGATAATTTGCGGACACGTATAACGCTTCGATTCGGTATCTACTTTGGATTCACTTTTATTTACTTAGAGAAGTTCAACTAAATAACATTACATTTCTGTAATCGAAATGAATTCATTACTCTTGTGAAACGAAATTAAAAATTTTCCTTTTCAAATATAAAACAATAAAAAAATTCTTCATCTTTTAATCACAAAACGAAATGTTACATAAAACAAAGCCTGGTGGCGAAACGTAGTTCGCCGGGTTTTCTAGTCTCATTATACAATAAAAATAAACGCTCACATCTCGTCTGTCCGTGATCACGGTTGCTGAAAAGTAGCCGAAACGTCGGGAGTATGTAGTTTTTATCAAAAATCAAGTAGCGTAGTATATCCGAAAAATATTAGTTTCATTTACAATAAAATGAGTTCAATACACACATTAATACGTATAATATTTTTCAGGTCAACTGAAAGAGCATCAGGTTCGAGACCTCAACCCGTTCGAGGAGGTTCTTCCTACCTCTGTGTTCTACTGAGCACTTGATTAACCTGCCCAAGGTATGTACGTCATATAACTCTACTGCTACTTGTATATACTGCTGCTTATTTATCTACAATTAACAAACTGCAATTATATAATAATATATTATTTTCAGAACAAAGCCCGCCCTCCCATCAAGGACGTCGCGTGTCACGCCATCAGCGACACGTATGAAGGTGTCACGTTGGTCATACAAGAGGGTCTTCTGTGCCGCGAGTGTGACACGCCGCTTGACAGTGACAAACACTTCCTGTTAGTATAACCACTTGATAAAACGACGCTGCAAACATTGAATACAATCAGATTTATTGAATGTCAGTAAAGAGACGTAGTTTTTCCTTTATCGTGTTGAAAACAATCATTAACTTTTACAAAAAAAAATGTTATTTTAGTAGCCCTTACTATATTGTGATATCATCTTTTTAATATTTCTATATTTTCTAATGAAGAAAGATTAGATAAATAATATACCAAATGTTCAATACATACTAAAGTATAATTTTAATATTCTCAATATACAGCGGTCGCACGTCGCGCAGCAAGTGTCCATATGCTACATCATGTTACCGAGCGATGTTGAGACACAGTGGATATTGCGCCGGCACACTTTCACTGGAGGCCGCTCCTAGACCCGCTCCCACGCGTCTGCGAATACTCTACAGACACAAGTCAGTTTACACTGGTTATAGAATATCAATCAATATAATATATTTTCATTTTCTTTTATAAATTTTATAACTAACTATGTAACTGTTAGACCAGCAGCATATATAAATCAATATAAAATATACAAATACCCAATGACTATAGTAACTAATAAAATATTAATATTTTAATCCCCCGACGGCATCGTTAAATTAAACAAGTATGTAGTATTAACAGATTTTATTTTCACGACGCAAAAATTGTATACAGTTCGTAAATATTTGCAATTCTGTATGAAAAACTTTGTTGTTCTAATATAATATTACTCCAGGCACGGACATTCTATCTCATCTCCTCGTGACACAACACACAAGCGCGTATTTAACTGAGGAACTAGCACGGGCCAACACCGTCAGGGAAGAACCAAAACCTGCTGATGAAGTAGAGCCTGTGAGTATCTACTAGTGATTACTCATACTGTTTTGCGATTATATTATAATATATTATGAAATTTGCCGCTCAGGCGCGAGGCACGATAGCTCAATAAGCTTAAATAGTGCCTAGTTTTAACAAAATAAACCAAATTTTCATGTCACATAAAATCAAAATAAAATTTTCATGTCTTAATAACAATTTTATAGAACATATTTGCTCTTTATTCAAAACTCTTAAAGTAATTTAAAAACGGCGTAAATAAACATGCGTTTCGTGAGGAGGAATTCATTTATTTCAGTTTCAATATTAATTTTAAGAGGTCACATCAAATACTATACTGCGTAGAAGAAATTAAAATCGACGTATATCTGTCTTCAGATGATTCCAGTGTACGCTGAAGGCTATGAGCTGACGGCCAACGTGCTCCTCTACATGGGCCATCTCAAACAACACCAGGACAAGGAGCTGGAGATTAAATGTACGAGATGTGTGCTGATATTCGTACGTCTCGGTGAACAGTACAACTGTAAGTACTATATAAACAGATGAAACTAATATTTTCGGATTGTTTCGCGTATTTTATTATTTAAAAAAAATTATATATACACCCGACGTTTCAGTTACTTGTCAGCAACCATGATTAAGGCAGACGAGTTGTCGGGAGTGTGGTGTTTTTAAAAATAATAAAATACGCAAAGTATTCCGAAAATATTACTTTCATTTAAATTAATACTCGCAAGTCTTAAATCTACTATATAAAAATAAGTCCGTTCTTTCTTCCTGACGCAACTCCAGAACGACCGAACCGATTTCCAGGGTTTTGCATTCAAGCGGGACAATCTTTTTTCACATGCAGCACCATCTCTGATACGTAACAGTACTACAAATCAATATTTTAAGTAGATGGTGCCGGTGTATGATACATTGTTTGAAGGCTACTCATTGTAGTCTGCTCAGTTAATTTCATGTGACAAACCGGTATTGTGTTTGTAGTTTAAACTCTTAAAAGCATTTAGTATTTGCGGGATAAATTTAGAAAATCATTGTTTTTCACTTGGGCAGTTATACTTTGCGTGTTCAGGAGTTCGGAAACCATCCGCTTTATTTGTGTTAACGTTAGACCAAAAAACAAAAAATGTGGTTTACAAAGGAGCACTTCAATGAAACGGATAATTTTGCGGACACGTATAACGCTTCGATTCGGTATCTACTTTGGATTCACTTTTATTTACTTAGAGAAGTTCAACTAAATAACATTACATTTCTGTAATCGAAATGAATTCATTACTCTTGTGAAACGAAATTAAAAATTTTCCTTTTCAAATATAAAACAATAAAAAAATTCTTCATCTTTTAATCACAAAACGAAATGTTACATAAAACAAAGCCTGGTGGCGAAACGTAGTTCGCCGGGTTTTCTAGTCTCATTATACAATAAAAATAAACGCTCACATCTCGTCTGTCCGTGATCACGGTTGCTGAAAAGTAGCCGAAACGTCGGGAGTATGTAGTTTTTATCAAAAATCAAGTAGCGTAGTATATCCGAAAAATATTAGTTTCATTTACAATAAAATGAGTTCAATACACACATTAATACGTATAATATTTTTCAGGTCAACTGAAAGAGCATCAGGTTCGAGACCTCAACCCGTTCGAGGAGGTTCTTCCTACCTCTGTGTTCTACTGAGCACTTGATTAACCTGCCCAAGGTATGTACGTCATATAACTCTACTGCTACTTGTATATACTGCTGCTTATTTATCTACAATTAACAAACTGCAATTATATAATAATATATTATTTTCAGAACAAAGCCCGCCCTCCCATCAAGGACGTCGCGTGTCACGCCATCAGCGACACGTATGAAGGTGTCACGTTGGTCATACAAGAGGGTCTTCTGTGCCGCGAGTGTGACACGCCGCTTGACAGTGACAAACACTTCCTGTTAGTATAACCACTTGATAAAACGACGCTGCAAACATTGAATACAATCAGATTTATTGAATGTCAGTAAAGAGACGTAGTTTTTCCTTTATCGTGTTGAAAACAATCATTAACTTTTACAAAAAAAAATGTTATTTTAGTAGCCCTTACTATATTGTGATATCATCTTTTTAATATTTCTATATTTTCTAATGAAGAAAGATTAGATAAATAATATACCAAATGTTCAATACATACTAAAGTATAATTTTAATATTCTCAATATACAGCGGTCGCACGTCGCGCAGCAAGTGTCCATATGCTACATCATGTTACCGAGCGATGTTGAGACACAGTGGATATTGCGCCGGCACACTTTCACTGGAGGCCGCTCCTAGACCCGCTCCCCGCGTCTGCGAATACTCTACAGACACAAGTCAGTTTACACTGGTTATAGAATATCAATCAATATAATATATTTTTTCATTTTCTTTTATAAATTTTATAACACGTTAGACCAAATATATAAATCAATAAAATATACAAATACCCAATGACTATAGTAACTAATAAAATATTAATATTTTAATCCCCCGACAATCGTTAAATTAAACAAGTATGTAAAAACTTTGACGCAAAAATTGTATACAGTTCGTAAATATTTGCAATTCTGTATGAAAAACTTTGTTGTTCTAATATAATATTACTCAGGCACGGACATTCTATCTCATCTCCTCGTGACACAACACACAAGCGCGTATTTAACTGAGGGAACTAGCACGGGCCAACACCGTCAGGGAAGAACCAAAACCTGCTGATGAAGTAGAGCCTGTGAGTATCTACTAGTGATTACTCATACTGTTTTGCGATTATATTATAATATATTATGAAATTTGCCGCTCAGGCGCGAGGCACGATAGCTCAATAAGCTTAAATAGTGCCTAGTTTTAACAAAATAAACCAAATTTTCATGTCACATAAAATCAAAATAAAATTTTCATGTCTTAATAACAATTTTATAGAACATATTTGCTCTTTATTCAAAACTCTTAAAGTAATTTAAAAACGGCGTAAATAAACATGCGTTTCGTGAGGAGGAATTCATTTATTTCAGTTTCAATATTAATTTTAAGAGGTCACATCAAATAGTATACTGCGTAGAAGAAATTAAAATCATCGTATATCTGTCTTCAGATGATTCCAGTGTACGCTGAAGGCTGTGAGCTGACGGCCAAAGTGCTCCTCTACATGGGCCATCTCAAACAACACCAGGACAAGGAGCTGGAGATTAAATGTACAGGATGTGTGCTGAGATTCGTACGTCTCGGTGAACAGTACAACTGTAAGTACTATATAAACAGATGAAACTAATATTTTCGGATTGTTTCGCGTATTTTATTATTTAAAAAACTATTATATATACACCCGACGTTTCAGTTACTTGTCAGCAACCATGATTAAGGCAGACGAGTTGTCGGGAGTGTGGTGTTTTTAAAAATAATAAAATACGCAAAGTATTCCGAAAATATTACTTTCATTTAAATTAATACTCGCAAGTCTTAAATCTACTATATAAAAATAAGTCCGTTCTTTCTTCCTGACGCAACTCCAGAACGACCGAACCGATTTCCAGGGTTTTGCATTCAAGCGGGACAATCTTTTTTTCACATGCAGCACCATCTCTGATACGTAACAGTACTACAAATCAATATTTTAAGTAGATGGTGCCGGTGTATGATACATTGTTTGAAGGCTACTCATTGTAGTCTGCTCAGTTAATTTCATGTGACAAACCGGTATTGTGTTTGTAGTTTAAACTCTTAAAAGCATTTAGTATTTGCGGGATAAATTTAGAAAATCATTGTTTTTCACTTGGGCAGTTATACTTTGCGTGTTCAGGAGTTCGGAAACCATCCGCTTTATTTGTGTTAACGTTAGACCAAAAAACAAAAAATGTGGTTTACAAAGGAGCACTTCAATGAAACGGATAATTTGCGGACACGTATAACGCTTCGATTCGGTATCTACTTTGGATTCACTTTTATTTACTTAGAGAAGTTCAACTAAATAACATTACATTTCTGTAATCGAAATGAATTCATTACTCTTGTGAAACGAAATTAAAAATTTTCCTTTTCAAATATAAAACAATAAAAAAATTCTTCATCTTTTAATCACAAAACGAAATGTTACATAAAACAAAGCCTGGTGGCGAAACGTAGTTCGCCGGGTTTTCTAGTCTCATTATACAATAAAAATAAATGCTCACATCTCGTCTGTCCGTGATCACGGTTGCTGAAAAGTAGCCGAAACGTCGGGAGTATGTAGTTTTTATCAAAAATCAAGTAGCGTAGTATATCCGAAAAATATTAGTTTCATTTACAATAAAATGAGTTCAATACACACATTAATACGTATAATATTTTTCAGGTCAACTGAAAGAGCATCAGGTTCGAGACCTCAACCCGTTCGAGGAGGTTCTACCTACCTCTGTGTTCTACTGAGCACTTGATTAACCTGCCCAAGGTATGTACGTCATATAACTCTACTGCTACTTGTATATACTGCTGCTTATTTATCTACAATTAACAAACTGCAATTATATAATAATATATTATTTTCAGAACAAAGCCCGCCCACCCATCAAGGACGTCGCGTGTCACGCCATCAGCGACACGTATGAAGGTGTCACGTTGGTCATACAAGAGGGTCTTCTGTGCCGCGAGTGTGACACGCCGCTTGACAGTGACAAACACTTCCTGTTAGTATAACCACTTGATAAAACGACGCTGCAAACATTGAATACAATCAGATTTATTGAATGTCAGTAAAGAGACGTAGTTTTTCCTTTATCGTGTTGAAAACAATCATTAACTTTTACAAAAAAAAATGTTATTTTAGTAGCCCTTACTATATTGTGATATCATCTTTTTAATATTTCTATATTTTCTAATGAAGAAAGATTAGATAAATAATATACCAAATGTTTAATACATACTAAAGTATAATTTTAATATTCTCAATATACAGCGGTCGCACGTCGCGCAGCAAGTGTCCATATGCTACATCATGTTACCGAGCGATGTTGAGACACAGTGGATATTGCGCCGGCTCACTTTCACTGGAGGCCGCTCCTAGACCCGCTCCCACGCGTCTGCGAATACTCTACAGACATAAGTCAGTTTACACTGGTTATAGGATATCAATCAATATAATATATTTTCATTTTCTTTTATAAATTTTATAACTAACTATGTAACTGTTAGACCAGCAGCATATATATAAATCAATATAAAATATACAAATACCCAATGACTATAGTAACTAATAAAATATTAATATTTTAATCCCCCGACGGCATCGTTAAATTAAACAAGTATGTAGTATTAACAGATTTTATTTTCACGACGCAAAAATTGTATACAGTTCGTAAATATTTGCAATTCTGTATGAAAAACTTTGTTGTTCTAATATAATATTACTCCAGGCACGGACATTCTATCTCATCTCCTCGTGACACAACACACAAGCGCGTATTTAACTGAGGAACTAGCACGGGCCAACACCGTCAGGGAAGAACCAAAACCTGCTGATGAAGTAGAACCTGTGAGTATCTACTAGTGATTACTCATACTGTTTTGCGATTATATTATAATATATTATGACATTTGCCGCTCAGGCGCGAGGCACGATAGCTCAATAAGCTTAAATAGTGCCTAGTTTTAACAAAATAAACCAAATTTTCATGTCACATAAAATCAAAATAAAATTTTCATGTCTTAATAACAATTTTATAGAACATATTTGCTCTTTATTCAAAACTCTTAAAGTAATTTAAAAACGGCTTAAATAAACATGCGTTTCGTGAGGAGGAATTCATTTATTTCAGTTTCAATATTAATTTTAAGAGGTCACATCAAATACTATACTGCGTAGAAGAAATTAAAATCGTCGTATATCTGTCTTCAGATGATTTCAGTGTACGCTGAAGGCTATGAGCTGACGGCCAACGTGCTCCTCTACATGGGCCGTCTCAAACAACACCAGGACAAGGAGCTGGAGATTAAATGTACGAGATGTGTGCTGATATTCGTACGTCTCGGTGAACAGTACAACTGTAAGTACTATATAAACAGATGAAACTAATATTTTCGGATTGTTTCGCGTATTTTATTATTTAAAAAACTATTATATATACACCCGACGTTTCAGTTACTTGTCAGCAACCATGATTAAGGCAGACGAGTTGTCGGGAGTGTGGTTTTTTAAAAAATAATAAAATACGCAAAGTATTCCGAAAATATTACTTTCATTTAAATTAATACTCGCAAGTCTTAAATCTACTATATAAAAATAAGTCCGTTCTTTCTTCCTGACGCAACTCCAGAACGACCGAACCGATTTCCAGGGTTTTGCATTCAAGCGGGACAATCTTTTTTCACATGCAGCACCATCTCTGATACGTAACAGTACTACAAATCAATATTTTAAGTAGATGGTGCCGGTGTATGATACATTGTTTGAAGGCTACTCATTGTAGTCTGCTCAGTTAATTTCATGTGACAAACCGGTATTGTGTTTGTAGTTTAAACTCTTAAAAGCATTTAGTATTTGCGGGATAAATTTAGAAAATCATTGTTTTTCACTTGGGCAGTTATACTTTGCGTGTTCAGGAGTTCGGAAACCATCCGCTTTATTTGTGTTAACGTTAGACCAAAAAACAAAAAATGTGGTTTACAAAGGAGCACTTCAATGAAACGGATAATTTGCGGACACGTATAACGCTTCGATTCGGTATCTACTTTGGATTCACTTTTATTTACTTAGAGAAGTTCAACTAAATAACATTACATTTCTGTAATCGAAATGAATTCATTACTCTTGTGAAACGAAATTAAAAATTTTCCTTTTCAAATATAAAACAATAAAAAAATTCTTCATCTTTTAATCACAAAACGAAATGTTACATAAAACAAAGCCTGGTGGCGAAACGTAGTTCGCCGGGTTTTCTAGTCTCATTATACAATAAAAATAAACGCTCACATCTCGTCTGTCCGTGATCACGGTTGCTGAAAAGTAGCCGAAACGTCGGGAGTATGTAGTTTTTATCAAAAATCAAGTAGCGTAGTATATCCGAAAAATATTAGTTTCATTTACAATAAAATGAGTTCAATACACACATTAATACGTATAATATTTTTCAGGTCAACTGAAAGAGCATCAGGTTCGAGACCTCAACCCGTTCGAGGAGGTTCTACCTACCTCTGTGTTCTACTGAGCACTTGATTAACCTGCCCAAGGTATGTACGTCATATAACTCTACTGCTACTTGTATATACTGCTGCTTATTTATCTACAATTAACAAACTGCAATTATATAATAATATATTATTTTCAGAACAAAGCCCGCCCACCCATCAAGGACGTCGCGTGTCACGCCATCAGCGACACGTATGAAGGTGTCACGTTGGTCATACAAGAGGGTCTTCTGTGCCGCGAGTGTGACACGCCGCTTGACAGTGACAAACACTTCCTGTTAGTATAACCACTTGATAAAACGACGCTGCAAACATTGAATACAATCAGATTTATTGAATGTCAGTAAAGAGACGTAGTTTTTCCTTTATCGTGTTGAAAACAATCATTAACTTTTACAAAAAAAAATGTTATTTTAGTAGCCCTTACTATATTGTGATATCATCTTTTTAATATTTCTATATTTTCTAATGAAGAAAGATTAGATAAATAATATACCAAATGTTTAATACATACTAAAGTATAATTTTAATATTCTCAATATACAGCGGTCGCACGTCGCGCAGCAAGTGTCCATATGCTACATCATGTTACCGAGCGATGTTGAGACACAGTGGATATTGCGCCGGCACACTTTCACTGGAGGCCGCTCCTAGACCCGCTCCCACGCGTCTGCGAATACTCTACAGACATAAGTCAGTTTACACTGGTTATAGGATATCAATCAATATAATATATTTTCATTTTCTTTTATAAATTTTATAACTAACTATGTAACTGTTAGACCAGCAGCATATATATAAATCAATATAAAATATACAAATACCCAATGACTATAGTAACTAATAAAATATTAATATTTTAATCCCCCGACGGCATCGTTAAATTAAACAAGTATGTAGTATTAACAGATTTTATTTTCACGACGCAAAAATTGTATACAGTTCGTAAATATTTGCAATTCTGTATGAAAAACTTTGTTGTTCTAATATAATATTACTCCAGGCACGGACATTCTATCTCATCTCCTCGTGACACAACACACAAGCGCGTATTTAACTGAGGAACTAGCACGGGCCAACACCGTCAGGGAAGAACCAAAACCTGCTGATGAAGTAGAACCTGTGAGTATCTACTAGTGATTACTCATACTGTTTTGCGATTATATTATAATATATTATGACATTTGCCGCTCAGGCGCGAGGCACGATAGCTCAATAAGCTTAAATAGTGCCTAGTTTTAACAAAATAAACCAAATTTTCATGTCACATAAAATCAAAATAAAATTTTCATGTCTTAATAACAATTTTATAGAACATATTTGCTCTTTATTCAAAACTCTTAAAGTAATTTAAAAACGGCTTAAATAAACATGCGTTTCGTGAGGAGGAATTCATTTATTTCAGTTTCAATATTAATTTTAAGAGGTCACATCAAATACTATACTGCGTAGAAGAAATTAAAATCGTCGTATATCTGTCTTCAGATGATTCCAGTGTACGCTGAAGGCTATGAGCTGACGGCCAACGTGCTCCTCTACATGGGCCATCTCAAACAACACCAGGACAAGGAGCTGGAGATTAAATGTACGAGATGTGTGCTGATATTCGTACGTCTCGGTGAACAGTACAACTGTAAGTACTATATAAACAGATGAAACTAATATTTTCGGATTGTTTCGCGTATTTTATTATTTAAAAAACTATTATATATACACCCGACGTTTCAGTTACTTGTCAGCAACCATGATTAAGGCAGACGAGTTGTCGGGAGTGTGGTGTTTTTAAAAATAATAAAATACGCAAAGTATTCCGAAAATATTACTTTCATTTAAATTAATACTCGCAAGTCTTAAATCTACTATATAAAAATAAGTCCGTTCTTTCTTCCTGACGCAACTCCAGAACGACCGAACGGATTTCCAGGGTTTTGCATTCAAGCGGGACAATCTTTTTTCACATGCAGCACCATCTCTGATACGTAACAGTACTACAAATCAATATTTTAAGTAGATGGTGCCGGTGTATGATACATTGTTTGAAGGCTACTCATTGTAGTCTGCTCAGTTAATTTCATGTGACAAACCGGTATTGTGTTTGTAGTTTAAACTCTTAAAAGCATTTAGTATTTGCGGGATAAATTTAGAAAATCATTGTTTTTCACTTGGGCAGTTATACTTTGCGTGTTCAGGAGTTCGGAAACCATCCGCTTTATTTGTGTTAACGTTAGACCAAAAAACAAAAAATGTGGTTTACAAAGGAGCACTTCAATGAAACGGATAATTTGCGGACACGTATAACGCTTCGATTCGGTATCTACTTTGGATTCACTTTTATTTACTTAGAGAAGTTCAACTAAATAACATTACATTTCTGTAATCGAAATGAATTCATTACTCTTGTGAAACGAAATTAAAAATTTTCCTTTTCAAATATAAAACAATAAAAAAATTCTTCATCTTTTAATCACAAAACGAAATGTTACATAAAACAAAGCCTGGTGGCGAAACGTAGTTCGCCGGGTTTTCTAGTCTCATTATACAATAAAAATAAACGCTCACATCTCGTCTGTCCGTGATCACGGTTGCTGAAAAGTAGCCGAAACGTCGGGAGTATGTAGTTTTTATCAAAAATCAAGTAGCGTAGTATATCCGAAAAATATTAGTTTCATTTACAATAAAATGAGTTCAATACACACATTAATACGTATAATATTTTTCAGGTCAACTGAAAGAGCATCAGGTTCGAGACCTCAACCCGTTCGAGGAGGTTCTACCTACCTCTGTGTTCTACTGAGCACTTGATTAACCTGCCCAAGGTATGTACGTCATATAACTCTACTGCTACTTGTATATACTGCTGCTTATTTATCTACAATTAACAAACTGCAATTATATAATAATATATTATTTTCAGAACAAAGCCCGCCCACCCATCAAGGACGTCGCGTGTCACGCCATCAGCGACACGTATGAAGGTGTCACGTTGGTCATACAAGAGGGTCTTCTGCCGCGAGTGTGACACGCCGCTTGACAGTGACAAACACTTCCTGTTAGTATAACCACTTGATAAAACGACGCTGCAAACATTGAATACAATCAGATTTATTGAATGTCAGTAAAGAGACGTAGTTTTTCCTTTATCGTGTTGAAAACAATCATTAACTTTTACAAAAAAAAATGTTATTTTAGTAGCCCTTACTATATTGTGATATCATCTTTTTAATATTTCTATATTTTCTAATGAAGAAAGATTAGATAAATAATATACCAAATGTTTAATACATACTAAAGTATAATTTTAATATTCTCAATATACAGCGGTCGCACGTCGCGCAGCAAGTGTCCATATGCTACATCATGTTACCGAGCGATGTTGAGACACAGTGGATATTGCGCCGGCACACTTTCACTGGAGGCCGCTCCTAGACCCGCTCCCACGCGTCTGCGAATACTCTACAGACACAAGTCAGTTTACACTGGTTATAGAATATCAATCAATATAATATATTTTCATTTTCTTTTATAAATTTTATAACTAACTATGTAACTGTTAGACCAGCAGCATATATAAATCAATATAAAATATACAAATACCCAATGACTATAGTAACTAATAAAATATTAATATTTTAATCCCCCGACGGCATCGTTAAATTAAACAAGTATGTAGTATTAACAGATTTTATTTTCACGACGCAAAAATTGTATACAGTTCGTAAATATTTGCAATTCTGTATGAAAAACTTTGTTGTTCTAATATAATATTACTCCAGGCACGGACATTCTATCTCATCTCCTCGTGACACAACACACAAGCGCGTATTTAACTGAGGAACTAGCACGGGCCAACACCGTCAGGGAAGAACCAAAACCTGCTGATGAAGTAGAGCCTGTGAGTATCTACTAGTGATTACTCATACTGTTTTGCGATTATATTATAATATATTATGAAATTTGCCGCTCAGGCGCGAGGCACGATAGCTCAATAAGCTTAAATAGTGCCTAGTTTTAACAAAATAAACCAAATTTTCATGTCACATAAAATCAAAATAAAATTTTCATGTCTTAATAACAATTTTATAGAACATATTTGCTCTTTATTCAAAACTCTTAAAGTAATTTAAAAACGGCGTAAATAAACATGCGTTTCGTGAGGAGGAATTCATTTATTTCAGTTTCAATATTAATTTTAAGAGGTCACATCAAATAGTATACTGCGTAGAAGAAATTAAAATCATCGTATATCTGTCTTCAGATGATTCCAGTGTACGCTGAAGGCTGTGAGCTGACGGCCAAAGTGCTCCTCTACATGGGCCATCTCAAACAACACCAGGACAAGGAGCTGGAGATTAAATGTACAGGATGTGTGCTGAGATTCGTACGTCTCGGTGAACAGTACAACTGTAAGTACTATATAAACAGATGAAACTAATATTTTCGGATTGTTTCGCGTATTTTATTATTTAAAAAACTATTATATATACACCCGACGTTTCAGTTACTTGTCAGCAACCATGATTAAGGCAGACGAGTTGTCGGGAGTGTGGTGTTTTTAAAAATAATAAAATACGCAAAGTATTCCGAAAATATTACTTTCATTTAAATTAATACTCGCAAGTCTTAAATCTACTATATAAAAATAAGTCCGTTCTTTCTTCCTGACGCAACTCCAGAACGACCGAACCGATTTCCAGGGTTTTGCATTCAAGCGGGACAATCTTTTTTCACATGCAGCACCATCTCTGATACGTAACAGTACTACAAATCAATATTTTAAGTAGATGGTGCCGGTGTATGATACATTGTTTGAAGGCTACTCATTGTAGTCTGCTCAGTTAATTTCATGTGACAAACCGGTATTGTGTTTGTAGTTTAAACTCTTAAAAGCATTTAGTATTTGCGGGATAAATTTAGAAAATCATTGTTTTTCACTTGGGCAGTTATACTTTGCGTGTTCAGGAGTTCGGAAACCATCCGCTTTATTTGTGTTAACGTTAGACCAAAAAACAAAAAAATGTGGTTTACAAAGGAGCACTTCAATGAAACGGATAATTTGCGGACACGTATAACGCTTCGATTCGGTATCTACTTTGGATTCACTTTTATTTACTTAGAGAAGTTCAACTAAATAACATTACATTTCTGTAATCGAAATGAATTCATTACTCTTGTGAAACGAAATTAAAAATTTTCCTTTTCAAATATAAAACAATAAAAAAATTCTTCATCTTTTAATCACAAAACGAAATGTTACATAAAACAAAGCCTGGTGGCGAAACGTAGTTCGCCGGGTTTTCTAGTCTCATTATACAATAAAAATAAATGCTCACATCTCGTCTGTCCGTGATCACGGTTGCTGAAAAGTAGCCGAAACGTCGGGAGTATGTAGTTTTTATCAAAAATCAAGTAGCGTAGTATATCCGAAAAATATTAGTTTCATTTACAATAAAATGAGTTCAATACACACATTAATACGTATAATATTTTTCAGGTCAACTGAAAGAGCATCAGGTTCGAGACCTCAACCCGTTCGAGGAGGTTCTACCTACCTCTGTGTTCTACTGAGCACTTGATTAACCTGCCCAAGGTATGTACGTCATATAACTCTACTGCTACTTGTATATACTGCTGCTTATTTATCTACAATTAACAAACTGCAATTATATAATAATATATTATTTTCAGAACAAAGCCCGCCCACCCATCAAGGACGTCGCGTGTCACGCCATCAGCGACACGTATGAAGGTGTCACGTTGGTCATACAAGAGGGTCTTCTGTGCCGCGAGTGTGACACGCCGCTTGACAGTGACAAACACTTCCTGTTAGTATAACCACTTGATAAAACGACGCTGCAAACATTGAATACAATCAGATTTATTGAATGTCAGTAAAGAGACGTAGTTTTTCCTTTATCGTGTTGAAAACAATCATTAACTTTTACAAAAAAAAATGTTATTTTAGTAGCCCTTACTATATTGTGATATCATCTTTTTAATATTTCTATATTTTCTAATGAAGAAAGATTAGATAAATAATATACCAAATGTTTAATACATACTAAAGTATAATTTTAATATTCTCAATATACAGCGGTCGCACGTCGCGCAGCAAGTGTCCATATGCTACATCATGTTACCGAGCGATGTTGAGACACAGTGGATATTGCGCCGGCACACTTTCACTGGAGGCCGCTCCTAGACCCGCTCCCACGCGTCTGCGAATACTCTACAGACATAAGTCAGTTTACACTGGTTATAGGATATCAATCAATATAATATATTTTCATTTTCTTTTATAAATTTTATAACTAACTATGTAACTGTTAGACCAGCAGCATATATATAAATCAATATAAAATATACAAATACCCAATGACTATAGTAACTAATAAAATATTAATATTTTAATCCCCCGACGGCATCGTTAAATTAAACAAGTATGTAGTATTAACAGATTTTATTTTCACGACGCAAAAATTGTATACAGTTCGTAAATATTTGCAATTCTGTATGAAAAACTTTGTTGTTCTAATATAATATTACTCCAGGCACGGACATTCTATCTCATCTCCTCGTGACACAACACACAAGCGCGTATTTAACTGAGGAACTAGCACGGGCCAACACCGTCAGGGAAGAACCAAAACCTGCTGATGAAGTAGAACCTGTGAGTATCTACTAGTGATTACTCATACTGTTTTGCGATTATATTATAATATATTATGACATTTGCCGCTCAGGCGCGAGGCACGATAGCTCAATAAGCTTAAATAGTGCCTAGTTTTAACAAAATAAACCAAATTTTCATGTCACATAAAATCAAAATAAAATTTTCATGTCTTAATAACAATTTTATAGAACATATTTGCTCTTTATTCAAAACTCTTAAAGTAATTTAAAAACGGCTTAAATAAACATGCGTTTCGTGAGGAGGAATTCATTTATTTCAGTTTCAATATTAATTTTAAGAGGTCACATCAAATACTATACTGCGTAGAAGAAATTAAAATCGTCGTATATCTGTCTTCAGATGATTCCAGTGTACGCTGAAGGCTATGAGCTGACGGCCAACGTGCTCCTCTACATGGGCCATCTCAAACAACACCAGGACAAGGAGCTGGAGATTAAATGTACGAGATGTGTGCTGATATTCGTACGTCTCGGTGAACAGTACAACTGTAAGTACTATATAAACAGATGAAACTAATATTTTCGGATTGTTTCGCGTATTTTATTATTTAAAAAACTATTATATATACACCCGACGTTTCAGTTACTTGTCAGCAACCATGATTAAGGCAGACGAGTTGTCGGGAGTGTGGTGTTTTTAAAAATAATAAAATACGCAAAGTATTCCGAAAATATTACTTTCATTTAAATTAATACTCGCAAGTCTTAAATCTACTATATAAAAATAAGTCCGTTCTTTCTTCCTGACGCAACTCCAGAACGACCGAACCGATTTCCAGGGTTTTGCATTCAAGCGGGACAATCTTTTTTCACATGCAGCACCATCTCTGATACGTAACAGTACTACAAATCAATATTTTAAGTAGATGGTGCCGGTGTATGATACATTGTTTGAAGGCTACTCATTGTAGTCTGCTCAGTTAATTTCATGTGACAAACCGGTATTGTGTTTGTAGTTTAAACTCTTAAAAGCATTTAGTATTTGCGGGATAAATTTAGAAAATCATTGTTTTTCACTTGGGCAGTTATACTTTGCGTGTTCAGGAGTTCGGAAACCATCCGCTTTATTTGTGTTAACGTTAGACCAAAAAAAAAAAAAATGTGGTTTACAAAGGAGCACTTCAATGAAACGGATAATTTGCGGACACGTATAACGCTTCGATTCGGTATCTACTTTGGATTCACTTTTATTTACTTAGAGAAGTTCAACTAAATAACATTACATTTCTGTAATCGAAATGAATTCATTACTCTTGTGAAACGAAATTAAAAATTTTCCTTTTCAAATATAAAACAATAAAAAAATTCTTCATCTTTTAACCACAAAACGAAATGTTACATAAAACAAAGCCTGGTGGCGAAACGTAGTTCGCCGGGTTTTCTAGTCTCATTATACAATAAAAATAAACGCTCACATCTCGTCTGTCCGTGATCACGGTTGCTGAAAAGTAGCCGAAACGTCGGGAGTATGTAGTTTTTATCAAAAAATCAAGTAGCGTAGTATATCCGAAAAATATTAGTTTCATTTACAATAAAATGAGTTCAATACACACATTAATACGTATAATATTTTTTTCAGGTCAACTGAAAGAGCATCAGGTTCGAGACCACAACCCGTTCGAGGAGGTTCTACCTACCTCTGTGTTCTACTGAGCACTTGATTAACCTGCCCAAGGTATGTACGTCATATAACTCTACTGCTACTTGTATATACTGCTGCTTATTTATCTACAATTAACAAACTGCAATTATATAATAATATATTATTTTCAGAACAAAGCCCGCCCTCCCATCAAGGACGTCGCGTGTCACGCCATCAGCGACACGTATGAAGGTGTCACGTTGGTCATACAAGAGGGTCTTCTGTGCCTCGAGTGTGACACGCCGCTTGACAGTGACAAACACTTCCTGTTAGTATAACCACTTGATAAAACGACGCTGCAAACATTGAATACAATCAGATTTATTGAATGTCAGTAAAGAGACGTAGTTTTTCCTTTATCGTGTTGAAAACAATCATTAACTTTTACAAAAAAAAATGTTATTTTAGTAGCCCTTACTATATTGTGATATCATCTTTTTAATATTTCTATATTTTCTAATGAAGAAAGATTAGATAAATAATATACCAAATGTTTAATACATACTAAAGTATAATTTTAAATTCTCAATATACAGCGGTCGCACGTCGCGCAGCAAGTGTCCATATGCTACATCATGTTACCGAGCGATGTTGAGACACAGTGGATATTGCGCCGGCTCACTTTCACTGGAGGCCGCTCCTAGACCCGCTCCCACGCGTCTGCGAATACTCTACAGACATAAGTCAGTTTACACTGGTTATAGGATATCAATCAATATAATATATTTTCATTTTCTTTTATAAATTTTATAATTAACTATGTAACTGTTAGACCAGCAGCATATATAAATCAATATAAAATATACAAATACCCAATGACTATAGTAACTAATAAAATATTAATATTTTAATCCCCCGACGGCATCGTTAAATTAAACAAGTATGTAGTATTAACAGATTTTATTTTCACGACGCAAAAATTGTATACAGTTCGTAAATATTTGCAATTCTGTATGAAAAACTTTGTTGTTCTAATATTACTCCAGGCACGGACATTCTATCTCATAATTAATTCTTTCTCCCTCTATAATTAATTCTTTCTACATTGGCCTTTCTCAATAATAACTATTTTTATTGAAGAATCTTTTTTATTATTGCAGGTCTGTGGAAAAATAAAAATAAAATTCAATAAAATTATACGAAACAAAAATATATGTAATTCAAATTTCTTTATTTGGAGTTGAAAGATTTAAGAAAAATAAATATTAAATTGTAAGTTTACCTATATCGTAGAATATTTAAACAGTACGCCTTTTACTTGTGAGGTCTGTAAGATGATATCTTCTTTAAAGAATTAGAGTCAAAAAAAGTTATCTATTTAAGAATGTTTATAAATGTCTATTTAAATGATGTTAATAATATTATTTATTCATACAGAATCACGTCTTTCTTCATTATTGTTATTAATGCCATTGATACATCAGACATTGTAAAGACAAGTAAAATTTATATAATAGCGTCAGTCAAACCAAAAGTATATTTAAATCCTTCCTTTAATTCCAAACTACAAATAAAATGTTTATTTCGCTAAATCTTATCAAATTAAATCATTATTACAATTCAGATACGACTTCGAAATCGTTGTAACTTTCGATTTTATCTATATTTATTTAAATGTGTAACTATATTTGAATATTTTTTGTTAAGAAATATATACAAAATAAGAAGGAATGGAAGGAATGGAAATTCCATGGAAAAATGTATATAAAATTTATTAATTTCTTTAGTGCGGTAAGTGATATATTTTAAAACAACGTTCATTTAAGCGAGGTGCTGACGTCACAATTTGTTTATCCACAAAATACAAAGGGTGAATTATGATTTCGACGGTCGGTGGATGCAATGAAACCAAAATTATTTGACTTAATTTAATTAAAAGTAAATTACAACTAGGTTTGCGACTATGTTGCACAAAGGTTGAACAAATAGTGACAATAAATCAAATGAAATTCTTAAAAGAAATATTATAATCTAAAAACATAAAAGAAATATAAAACCAAAAACTGTCTTCACATGGAACTTTGAGTCAGACCCGTGTAGAATAGACGAGTTTACCCAGAAGCTAAGGCGTCCTCTGATTACACCGTATAAAGATAATTATATTTTAATTAACCCTAGAGTGGGCGCGTCTTTTTGCGTAACGTCAGTAGGCGCGTGGGGAGCATTTTGCCGCCTCATTTTCTTTGACTATTTTGACTAGTAATACTGCAATTTCATATTTTTTCTTTTAGGATTTAAATAAATAAACAGTAAGTTATAATAAATCAACATATTTATTCAACTTTGTTCTATAAACTTTGGTTTACAAAAGAATTTAGAAAACTTAATATTTTAAATGACTTTTTTTCTCTTAAGCTACATAATACGTTTTAATACTTAAAAAATAAAACAAAAATAACAAAATTATATATTTTCTAAATCTACAGGAAACGCTTTATCAAAACAGTCTTCACAAACACCTGTACAATGTTCATTGCACAGTAACTTTTGGCATCTGGAACACCCTTTTTTCGTGCGCCTGTTTTCCTTTGAGGGACATATACCGCATTTGCCCTCCTTTTTCGAAGAAGATGCTTGTCCTACTGGGAGAAAGCAAGCAATTTGGTTCCTCAAAGGAATATTTAAAGTGCCTATAGAAGTCCTTGTGGTCATATATTGCTTGACAGGTACCATGGCAATTTGTTTCAAATATTCTCGACGTAACATCAAATGTTGAGTATTGACTTTGTATATTATTTGACTGTTAGACCTGCAATATTCAACATTGAAAAAATAATCTGATTGGCCATCTGCGAGTCATCTTCCCAACAGAATATTCTTCCTTCATTTGGTCAACCACGTTTCAGGTTTTGCAGAAGGCCCGGTATTTTCATCGATTTTATCATCTTCATGCAAAGTTGATAATAGTAATATTTTCTTTTGCTTTTTATTTCCAACATAAGTTAGTAATACTTTCCTGTCGCCAAATCCCAACATTGAAGATGGTTTCGCCCGATCTTTGGTGTTCAAAAGATTTGGCATCCCACCACATCTTTTGATCTTCTATTTTATCCATTTTTATTTATTATTACCAATCAATTCTTTGAAATCCTAAAACAAATATATTTTTAGTTGTAAAAGTTATTAATGCACCATAAAATATAGTCAACATTTCGAGTTTGCCAAAAATGCATTATACAATATTACTTACGTGAGTGGGCGCGCGGTGAGCAATTTGCCGCCCGGCGACACCTGATAGTAGATACCTTCTTTTCCTGCGGTCCCCCGGGCACTAACGGTGTCCAGATTTAAGGCAAACGTTGCTAATGAGATTGGAAGCAGCTACTAAGAAGCACAAGTCTAACGGCTAGTTGCTTTAATTATTATTAACAGTTTTTTAGCGCGGGCGGCAAAATGCTCATAGCGCGCCCACTCTAGGGTTAAACGACCACTTATGACACGTTACATAACAGGTGTCAAAATATTCAAGTTTGTGGTCTAAAATGTTGTAAAGAAAATATAATACTTTATAAAGACAAAGTTTAAAAAGTTAATTGTTAACATTAGGTATTAAGGCCATTTCAGTGAATTAAAATCCTATAGATTTTTTTTTTTCAATTTTAATTTCAAGGCCAAAGCTCTACATTTTACTTTATGAAGCCAAAACTTAAAAATGTATTGTTCACATGTATGTATTACCGATGCACAGTCCGACCCCCAAGAGATTGCGTTTGTGAAGGGTCGTGAAAAAAGGGCGATGTAACTGAACTACAATTTACCGCAACATTTTAAACATCTTTTATTCACCTTATTTACACCAAATAACTTTATCAATTCAAAATATGTATAATTTTTAATGTTATAATTTGCCCTTATAAAACATTTATTAATTATTAACAATTAACTAACTGTACTGTTTAAAGATCGCTATGGTATAAAATAATAATAGTTTTATACAAAATATATTGTACATAGAATTTACTATGATAAAGGTCAACAAACCTTAAGAAAATTGGTACTGTGATATTAAGTAGATGAATTTTAATGAAATATTTTATAGACTTTTAGTTTGAAATACAATTAATAAACGATAACAAAATATGTTTTCTTTTGAATAAATATGTGTCATCTTAGGTATAGCTTAAAATTTATTGAAAAAATATTTTTATTTTTTAAGTTTGTTAAAGTTTTTACTGCATTCCTATGTCGCTCGAAATTACTGTATAAACTATATAGTAACACCATTGATTGATTATTATTTATTATTGTGTTTTTCTACAAAATGGTACAAGATCATGATATGAATGATTTTATTTAAACTTGCTTTTTACACAGTTTTTTAAGTCCTTTCCCTCCAGGGTCCTATCTAACTTTGTTTTAAAATTTATTCATGTATGTAGTCTCTCAATAGGACGTACCTAATATTTGTCAAACAAACGGGAGCTCTCAAAGTACACACACTTTCAGGTACACTCTTGCGGTAATTTTCCACTCTATTTATTTTTACAAAGTATCGTCACATTAGCTCACAAAATATTAGACACTGGTTTAAACAATGAAAAATTAATGTTCCTTAACGAAATGGAAATGGAAAAATATCTTATAAATTAAAATATATATGTACATGTGTAACACAAAATTTTGGAACAAAAAAGAAGACGCTTTAGTGATCACCCTTCCAGTTGTTGCCGCAAAATGTAATGTAATTAATAATCATGACAATATAAAAGCTGCGTCACTGTTGAATTATAAATTTTTGTATAGAATTTTTGAAGAAAAGAACCTTTGATAACATAATATGATAATTTATTTTGATAAATATATTTTTGAATATATAGTTTTTAAATATATTACACATTTTATGTTTCTATTTTTAACCTAATAATATGAATATGTATATTCAAAATGATAATAAAATGAACTCGTTTTATTTCTATTGAATTGGAAAACGCTAGATTTCAATTAACGTTTATTTGCCGAAAAAATATTATAATACGGATTCCATTTGACAAAAATTATATTTACAAAAGATATTTTTCAAAAATAAAGCACCATTATATACTACCTGTATGTTTTGTTTCTTTTGTTATATTTTATCATAAATAATTTGTATAAATGGTTTGAATACAATGATTTTGTTCTAAGATATTGGATAATTACAAATTACCTTTTGCTACGGAATATATATGTATATGTATATTGTTCATGGTCATTTATTTCAAGATTTTTACAGGATAGTTATCCTTCCTTTATATTTTGGTAAAAATTATATCAATTTTTCACAAATGTCTACTACAGCTCTTCATTCCGGAGCAATTTTCAGTATTTGTTGGTTATGATCAAAGCATTGTGGAAGATTTTGTATTAAAAAAAGTTTTGGTAAACAGTATCAAATCTTTTCGAAGTCAAGTTGCGAATAGAAAAATAAATAAATACTTTTAGAATGAAATAACAAGAAATAGTAAGTGAAACATAATAAAAAAAATTAGTTCTATTTTTTTGTAGGAACAAAATAAATTGATTATATTTGAAAAAAATATTTTTATTGAAGTTCCCGTTTTATTAAGTTGTATTTGTTACGTTGTATAGGACGCACGATTGAGATTATATGTATATGGGATTCAATCAGTGGCTGACCACAATCTCTCGATCACTATACGGACCTGCTTCATGAGGATTACACTGATACGATTCACCTTATTATATCGTTCACTTTCAGAAGCTTAATATAGATTGAATATTAAAAGGAAAGATTTTATAAATAAACATGTTTAATATGAAAAATTTCTATAATTTTCTTTTGATTTTAGTTACTTTTGTAAATTAATATAACTAAATAGACTAGTGAAAGTATAATAATTAGTCATTGCTTTAGAAGTTTCAATAATTGAACAGCTTATATAAATAAACTTAATTGCCGCGATTTACTCCCACTCTGTAGATATCAATAGCATATTTTTATTTATTTATTTATTTCGGTAATCCAACAGTGCTTATAATAATGACATGATAAAGTATAACTAAACAATATTAAGACCAATACAGGATTACACAGGTAAAGTAAAATTATAAACATAAACGTAACTTAAGTAAAATTAATAATGGATCACTAATCTAATTAGCAAGACTGTTCGTTGTGTGTTATTTATATATCTTAATCCACGCAACAATAAGATTGCAAATTTGAAAAGAAAACCACTAAATAATAATAACTTTACAGTTAACTTGCGGCACCAAAGAACAATGTTAATATTTAAATGTCTTGAATTTTATGAAACATACCGGTACAATCGCCTATAATTCAAATTTTGCTAACTTCGCATGTACTCGTTCAATACCATCTGTTACATAAGACATTCATTTCATACAGCCACTGAAGAACAATAGACATCTAGTGTCTACACGTACACATATGACACTATGCACTTTGATTACTCTAGTGACAATGTGCATGCGCTTGATTTTGTGATACATATATATATTCAAAATGATTGAATTCGGGCTGCAAAAAGAAGTGAAGGCCTATTTATTCCTATTTTTTTAAAGAAGAATAAATATCTAATACAATCTGAAACTTATATTTAATCACAAATAATTTTAAAGGAATTGCCCTTTAAATAAAAGAAAGGGAAATTGCCATGAGTGAAATAAGCTATTTAAATAAATATTTAAACCAAATATCTGATCTGATAAACTTTATTTATAATATTAAAACAACATTTATCCTTAATCTATGTTACATACAGATAGTACTTGGCTTGATGCACAATTATTTTTCTTTCCAATAGGAAGGAAGCAATTATTGTATATAGATACAGTTTTGTTTAAACTAAATTTAATAAAATAAACATATTTATTGTCAGTTTAAAAAAATCAATGTTATATAATAAGTTTGTTTGAAAACATTACATTATATACACATAGTATGTATGAAATATTTGTTAAACATTTGTAGGGATCTTAATGATTGATGTATATAACGTAAAAATAACATAAATATAACAATATTTTTCAGCGGCGCAGTAAAAAGATAAATGCAAAATGAAGTATTAATGATACAAACATGTTTAGCAAAAACATAACCAAATCAATGTTAGGATTTAAAAACAACACACATGACGTGTTTTTAGTTATCAGTTAATAATGTCGTATATTTTATAAATTTATATATTTTTAAATTAATATAATACATAGTTTTTTTTTAACCTATGTCAACGTTTTGTAAGGTATTTTAGGCTGTCAAGTAATAATCCAACCAAAACTGTTATTAATTTTTAATATCCCCGAAACAGTAATTATCATTTAACAATTGTGATAACAGGAGTAAAGAACGTAATAGTAGTCAAAAAATTCCTTTCATTGCTTTATAAAAGATCTGATATTCTTACTTTAATAGAATGGTGAATACCAAATATAACTAAGATTATAGCTACTTTAACGATATTAATTTTCTAACTCAAAAATCGTTATTAGTCAATCCGTTTGATAGCTACTTTGTCATAGACAGATACATTCACACGAACAGGCTCACGTGCAAGTGGACATTAAGCCTTTACAACATTGATTAGAAAGGAATGAACAATACAAGAAAAATAAATGTAAACATCAATGAAAATTGCCGCATTACCTCCAAGAATATATACTTACTTCCTTTGTAATATTTAGAACAAGGACATAAAATCTTTCAAATTGAAAGTTATTCAAAACGAAATTATTAATATTGAAAAAGGATATTCTTTCTTCGTTTTTATTATTATTGATATTTAAAATGCTATGAAATGAGAAGATGTCGTCAAGTCTCAGGTGTTTCTTATATTACTGCTTTTAAGGAAAGGGAGTAAAATGATGGTGTTGTATTAAATTATTTACATGTTTTCATTAAACAAAATTTCGTTTCCTATACTAAAACTACGTGTTTCATTGATTAATATCGCTTTGCAGAATCGTGTTCATTACTGCTGTTTCGTGATATGTCTGATACCAAAAATGAACAAAATTCAATCCTTTTAATTTCAATTTTATTCCTTGTTATATCATATATATCGGATTTATTACAGATTCGTTGATTTTAAAGAGAGGGACGCCAGCCTCGCTGACGTTACCAATATCACTTCTTCTAGAGCATTCGATGATATTTTAAAATGAAACTGCAATTGATCTTAATGCTCTTGTATTTCTCAAAGATTCTTCATAATAACATGCTTTTATGATACATGCTCACTGAACTCTGAATTATCAATCCTCAATTCTCAATTCTGGAGTCCGCCGTCGTGAGTCCAGACGTCATATTTTTGATTCAAACATAATTCTATTCTCTTTTGATTTCGTTTTACTTTTAACAATAATCATAAATACTAATGAGGTTTAATAAGAATTGATGACAGCCTCAAATTATTTTCAAGTCGCATCCGTTATTAAAGCTGGTAGCGCCGATACGGCCATTCTGACAGGCGGTGCGTGCTCTGCACCTGCCTGGTTATGTGTTCTCTCTTCGTTGGTTTTCGTTATGTTCTTGGACCAGTCGCGCGTCTCGTAAAGTAGATGGGACAGGATCAAGAATTGATGCTTCATCTTCCGAAGTCATGCCGATACGGTCATACTGATGTTTGTTCTGTGATAAAAGATAAATGCTTTTGTAGTCTAGGTACTTCCACAGTAACCCTAGATAACTTTATATTGTTACAATTATGAATATCAATTTTTTTTTTTTGATCGTATGGGTAACGTTGTTTACTACAACACAACTTTGAGATGGTCATAATATCACGTCCAATTATCTAAGCTACATGGCTTTGGGGGCATCACACGAACATTCATAACATATTTGTCATAGGACGTCTCCGCCCGCCTACAACATTTTTTTTTTTATTTATTTGTCATAGGACGTCTCCGCCCGCCTACAACATTTTGTTTTTATTTATTTGTCGTAAGACGTCTCCACCCGTCTACAACAATTTTATTTTATTAACCATTTTATTATTATTATTATTTTGTTTATGGTTCGGATCCGCCATCAAAGGCATCTTTTATAGTAATAATAATAATTTAATAATTTTATAGTAATATATCTCAAAGTAAGTGTTTCAAAATCACACTTCTATCTACGAAATATGTAATGCGTTTGAAATGAAGTAAATTGAACAAAATGAAATACGCTCACCGGATAACTATTAGGTAGTCGAACAGTCTACCTTGCTGCTCGTTTACTTATACTCTCTCGTCACTCCAGTGGAACTTCGTCTGGCTGGTCACGAATCACATTTCAAAGTGTTCCTCGGTTTCTATTACTTTTTCCGTGATATTTTTTTTTTATATTAAATCTCCATTCTGAAATTATTTAAATTTTAGCTCGAAATCTCTAAAATCCAACTTTTTATCTTCTCTCCGCCTCGACCATCCTGTTTTAAATGTGTTGCTTCGATATCCACGGACGGATTGTCAAATTGTAGTCTAAACTGTTAAAGCCGGATTGACTTGTTCGTATGTTCATAATATCGTCAAGGATACTAAATTTGTCAGATGTACGCTGATGCCTGTAATTACATAATACTATTTATAGGAATAATAGAGCCCGGCCTCAATCCTCGCAAATAGTTGACGATTTGTTTTCTATTCCCGGATATGTTATTTGCCATTGATTCTTGTATAACGCACCCCTGAAATCATGCATTTTATTAAGATTAAATTTACCAGTTGATATTAAATTTAAATTCGGGGTGATATCCTTTTTCCGTCGACAACATGATTGAAACGTTTGACTACGGTTAGCAGAAATGGAACAAAACTTAGCCGTACTCGCAATAGGTGTATTTGATTAGAAATTTGGAGTCAATTATGCTATCATTTGAATTATAACATCTTTTTTTTTTTTTTTTTGTGGCACTGCTGTGTGTGTTGACCGACATGTTGTTAATATTACTGCGGAGAGTATGTCTACAGTCGATTCTAAATAAAGCCGTGGCGCCGGCTGTTTGATATCAAAATCATGTAAGTTCTTATAGATTGAGTAACTTCATATTTACTCATAGTTTCCCAAGGCCGCTCTTCGTCATCTCATGGTATTCTCAAGGATACAGCAAGGATCTGTGGTTAGCTCAAGGGTAATACGTGAGTAGCTCAGAGGTACGCTCTCCACATCTGTGGCGTAGACTTGTCTTCTCACGGTTCCACAAGGCATCCCTACGTAATCTCATGGTTCTCTTTCGGATACATCAAGGACCCGTGGTTAGCTCAAGGGTAACTCGTGATTAGCTCAGAGGTCACGCTCTCCAGATCTATGGTGTAATACTTGTCTCCTCACGGCTCCACAAGGCTTCCCTACAGAATCTCATGGTACAGATTCTCTTGAGAATACACCATGGACACGAGATCAGCTCACGGAAATTCCCTACACACTAAAGGCAACATAGAGCTCTCATTATTTCCGAAAAAGAAGAGCGCGTCTTATCTCGTAAGTTTTAAAGATATCACTATTAAAATAGTTTGCCTCTAGTTTCGTGATAATAAAATTAATTTCGTTATCTATTTCTTGTTTAGCCTTCAACCAATGGTCTGTTGTCGCGGCGAAATAAAAGCATTTTTGATTCGAAATAAGTGGCAAAGGATATCTATCAGACACCGTATTCTTATTTAATTCTCTCTATGACATTATTCAAATGATTTTTCAGTTCCAATCTTGTTTGTTTTAAGAATGAGACATTATTTTTAATCCCTATAGAATACCCTAATGTAAGCAGATCCGGTCTAATCATAACGTCGTTGAAAATACATGAATTCACAACATGGAAAACTCACTTTACTGAATCACTCTTAAATTGTTTAAAGAATTTAGATATAACATTTAATGCGAGCGTTACTTACACTTTCTAATGCAATTGTATTATTATATTGCGCTTTACTTAGAAAACTATCTTTCAAAAAAAAAATTTTTTATTTTTTTATTAAAGAACATTCGGTACCCGAGTCGAAACAACATGAAAACCTCTCACCGGTTTCACTCCAGAGCTAAACCATATCTGGATTGAACAGATATTCACGTGTCGTTCGGTCCATGCTTAATTGGCCTTGAATTCAACACTGGGGCAGCGCGGCGCGAAGTAGCCTCGTTCACCATACTTGAAGCAACTAGGACTAATCATTTACTTCGGCGCGCCAGGTTCTTTTAATTGTTGAGAGGAGCTGGTATCTGAAAACTCAGGATGTGTATTAGTATTTGGTCAAGCCTGCTATGGCCTCAACCTTCAGTTAGAACGTGCCCGTCTTGTCTCAGTTATAGTGCCACATCGTCGCATAATATCTCCGCTTAATATCCATACTACGTGGCTTCCAATCGTATTCACATATTTGAGCTCACTCCTTTTAAAGATTTCATTTTCATTTGAGAATCATGGTTCCTGATTTACTACGTATTTATAGCCATGTAGATGTGTTGACACCATTCCCAAAGACACACACTACCACCGGGGTCAAACGATGATAAAAATGATCTTCTTAGTAATTTTAATATTATCCCTTGATTTATTTGTAAACGTTTGCACACGCTCTGCATTATTGACATCAATGAATGGCATAAAAAAAATTTTCTTTTAGCGTTCTTCAGTACGCAAGTTCTCCACATGGTTATTTTCTTCAGCTGGATAGGATTTATAAGACCGGCATGATCACGAGAGCGATCCCACTTCTGATATCGGATTTATTACAGATTCGTTGATTTTAAAGAGAGAGGGACGCCAGCCTCGCTGACGTTACCAATATCACTTCTTCTAGAGCATTCGATGATATTTTAAAATGAAACTGCAATTGATCTTAATGCTCTTGTATTTCTCAAAGATTCTTCATAATAACATGCTTTTATGATACACGCTCACTGAACTCTGAATTATCAATCCTCAATTCTCAATTCTGGAGTCCGCCGTCGTGAGTCCAGACGTCATATTTTTGATTCAAACATAATTCTATTCTCTTTTGATTTCGTTTTACTTTTAACAATAATCATAAATACTAATGAGGTTTAATAAGAATTGATGACAGCCTCAAATTATTTTCAAGTCGCATCCGTTATTAAAGCTGGTAGCGCCGATATATATGTATAATTGATTTTACGTCATAATGTGTCTGTTGTCTATAATCGATGTAAATACCTGCAATTTGTCAAACAAATGAGATCTTTCAAAGTACACACACTTTTAAGCACTCGCTTGAGGCTATTTTCCACCCTATTTATTTTCCGAAAGTACCGTCACATCATATGACGTAGCACTCGACATCGTTTGAAGAAATGAATTATTTGCTTTATTTGTCAAAGAAAAAAGAAACAAAAGCCTTATGTAATAAATAAAAGTTATTTATAAACATCGATTGAAGTTCAAAAGAAATGAGGAGCTCTTATTAATTAGTCACAATTACAATATATGTACTAGTTAATATTGTCAAAATGGTAGTGTTTTTAGTGAAATTTTAGTGTAAGAAGTTTTCATTTCTCTAGCCCCAAACTAAAATCACCTGTTATAGAGAAATAATAAATACAGATAAATTTTTCCTTTCACAAAATATTCACAAATATTTTAATGACATTCACTTCTAAAAGAAACGGCACATTCAAAATATGTGCAACTCTTCTTTGCTTTGCGTAAACAAGTACCTACGTACTATGTTGAGAATCGCAAGGTTTTTTATTTTGGCGGTTTTCTTTAAATTGTTTACTAAAATTAAGTTAAGGTTTAGTTATTTCTCGCATGAGAAAAAAAACATTTTCAAAATATATCAACAATCAACATTTTTTAAACCATTTATGCCAGAACAAGTTCTAGGAATATATCACTTCAAGCTTGTTGCAACTGCCAAGTATTCGCGCAGAATATGTCATTCAAGTAAGTGGCAACTGCGTCTATTTGAAGTTTGAATCCAATTTACAATTTAAAAAGCTCAACCGCTTTATCAGTACTATACAGGGTGACTGGTGAATTACTATCGATATTTGAGGACGTGATATTTGACGATCATATATGACAAAATAAAAATTAATATAACATAAATATTAATAAACTTCTAAGTAAAGTTAACCAAAAGTTATGTAATTAATTACGCATCGTATGAACACCCTACAGATTAGGTATACACTGACACTCACACATACGCCTGTCGTGACGTAGTGTTGTATCAGCACGCCGCCGCACGCGTCCACACTTGAACACTTGGAACGTGTACACACTTTATTTATTTATACGGAAATTTTGTCAAAAATTAAGTGCCTATTTTTTTTACATAATTCGAATGAGAATCATGTACCGAGTATTCTCCTTAAATATTGATAGTAATTCACCAGTCACCCTGTATATAAATAACAATTTAAATAAAAATAAAGTTAAAGTGATTCTTGAACTTTATAAGCAAGCTACAATATTTTACTTCCTAGCATAACTCTCGATTTTACCCATAAAATTTTATCAAATATACCTGAATCTCTGAATCAAACACAAAATTTCGAACAAACACCGAGTACTGCAATACGTGTCATGAACATAATATGTTTGCATTTCAACTATGATGTCCTCTTCATACTACAAGATACAGAACAAAATGTACAAATATAAAACAAGTTTGTAATTGTAAATGTGGAGCTTAAAATATTACAATTCTTAAGTTCCAATTGAAGCTACACATAATTATGTAAACATTCTCTTGAGTTGTATAACGATGCCACTAAGTTTTACATCTGTAAAGTTTAACTTTTATGTAACATTATAAATACCATATTTTATTCTATAAATTCGATTTACTCTTTTATCTTTATATAAATTTTAGGAGAAGTAAAGTTTCACGTTCATAATAGTGCAGACTATTAAGTTTCTGCATTCAAACGTTTAGTTTTAACTGCAATTTTCATAAATTTTGCGAACCATTATCAAGATAAGATGACAACTTTCATAATATAATATTGGTACGGCGTAGAGTAAGAAAATGTTCTATCTTCAAGATATTACAATTTATAGGAAGACATGGATTCACAACAACTGTATGAATGAATATAATTGTAATTAGTTTAAAGATACAAACACTCTTATTCTTTAACATATTAAATAAACTTAAATATCTTACAAAAATATGTAGTAGCTTAATCATGAGACTATCGTTGATATTTAAATCTAGTTACTCAAAATGCTTTACCTAAGATGGCATCGTAACGCCAAACATTGAGCGTTAACAGTTTTTTTGCTCATAAATTATTGCACACACAGAATACACGTAGGTTCGTTTTAACGAGAAAAATCATATGCAATGTAAATAACATGAAGATGCCAATTTGGAATATGTATTCTGATGTAATCTTTTTTAATCATTGTTATAAGGTGGTTCAGTTTAATATTTTTTTTTAAATCGCAATGGGCTACACTACTTCTGTTGCAAGTAATTTTACAAATTTTTTTGGAAAATCTTTGGGAATTCATTTTATTGAGAATTTTCAGCGAACAAGTCCTGACATTTGATTAAATTGTTCATTTGGGCGTAACGTTTAAGCAACAATCTGTTAGTTGGTTACCGATAGAATACCAATAACCTCAAAATTATATTTTAAATTAGAATAATAACAATAGTAGTGAACTTTAAGGAATATATAGAAACTTCATACACAGTAAAATATTTACATTAAAAATGCTTACGAACAGAAGGATTAGAACATATCTACGTAAAATTGAGTACAAAAATAGTATAACTGTAAACAAATCATCGGTTAATGTTTTATAATTATTATGAATCATAAATTGATGATAAACTACTGTCTCACACTTTTTTACATAGTAACATAAAACAAGGAAACTAATGTAAACTTTGTAACCATGTCACGTTACGACCATAACTTGTCTTTGTGATATTCTCTTTGTGAAGCACTCAACGATCATATTTTATCAGGTAGCAGTTTGTTTTAAGAGTAATTTTTACTCCTGCATATAAGTTACTACAATTTCTCTACAATAAAATGAATTGTTATTTTACTTTATATCCTTATTTTCTTTATATATGTATATAAAAATATAATTATACTTATATTCATAACCTGTTACTATGTAAATGCGTTGTCTAAGATAACTCCATTATCAGTGTAGATGTAGATATATAAATATACTAGAAGACCCGGCGAACTTCGTTTCGCCCTATAATCAAGAAATATCTGTTACGTTTTTTTATTTATATTTTTGGAGTTTACCTATTAAAGCCATAAATCTCCGTGTTTTGAAGTGATTAGGAATGATTAATAGTTAATATGAGAGTTACACTGAGCTAGCAAAATAATAATTGTCAACGTTACTACTACACTTGATGCACAAACAATAACGATGGCCGACAACTGTGTATGGAGTGAGAGAAGTCTAATTGTGTGAGAGAAACAGAAGACCGGCTTCGTTCTCATCCCTACTCCGTGCTGTTTACTGGGTCAGAAGTGACACCTGTAGATATCTGGAGGGGATAACTTATTAAATGACGATTGATCAGTTATCGACCGGAGATGAAAAATGATTAAATTACTAAAATAGCTATTAAAAAATAAGGGTTGATCGTAGAAGGGTGAAAATTTAGGATTGTATGTATTTTTGTACGTTGTATCATAAAAAAATAGTAATTAAAAATTTTGTCTAAAAAATAAAAAAAAAAAATTAGGGGTGGACTACCCCTAACATTTAGGGGGATGAAAAATAGATGTTGGCCGATTCTCATAGCTACCGAATAAGCACAAAAAATTTCATCAAAATCGGTCAGGTTGTTTCGGAGGAGTATGGGCACGAAAACTGTGACACGAGAATTTTATATATTAGAAGAAGATGTATCACGCTTTTAGAACAGATTGCGTACAAGAATGTTTACAATATTGAAGTCTTGTTTTATATATTCGATATATCGAGATATTTATTTATTTATTTATTTCGGTAATCCAACAGTGCTTATAATAATGACATGATAAAGTATAAATAAACAATATTAAGACCAATACAGGATTACACAGTTAAAGTAAAATTATAAACATAAACGTAACTTAAGTACAATTGATATAGGATAACTAATCTAATTAGCAAGACTGTTCATTGTGTGAGCGAATGTGTGTGTGTGTGTGTGTGTGTGCGTGTGTGTGTGTGTGTGTGTGTGTGTGTGTGTGTGTGTGTGTGTGTGTGTGGGTGTGAGCATGTCGTGTGTGCGTAAGTGTGTATGCATTTGTGTGTTTTAATAGTAAATTAAAATGTCACTTGTTTTTTTAAAGCTTTTTTAAATTCAGATTTTTTCATATTGAATATGTCTAAGTAAGAAAACGACTCATTATAGGTTTGCTTGTTGTTGGTTGTTGCTTTTAAAATCTGCAATAAATTAATTATCATTTAGTTTTGAGTTCACACGTTTTTCCAATACAACGAATACAGAAGATTTTTTTTATACAGGGTGACTGGTGAATTACTATCAATATTTAAGCAGCATACTCGGTACATGATTCTCATTCGAATTATGTAAAAAAAATAGGTACTTAATTTTTGACAAAATTTCCGTATAAATAAATAAAGTGTTGACACGTTCCAAGTGTTCCAAGTGTGGACGCGTACGGCGGCGTGCTGATACAAAACCACGCCCCAGCTGCGTATGTGTGAGTGTGTGTGTATACCTAATCTGTAGGGTGTTCACACGATGCGTAATTAATTACATAACTTTTGGTTAACTTTACTTAGAAGTTTATTAATATTTATGTTATATTAATTTTTATTTTGTCATATATGATCGTCAACTACCACGTCCTCAAATATCGATAGTAATCCACCAGTCACCCTGTATAATTAACGTTTCCTAAGTATTTTAAAAATCTTATGAACCACGAAATATAATACAAATTTTTATATTATGTATAATTATAAAAGTATTTATCTAATGCAGTTAAGTAAATATCCTTCTTACGCAAATAGCAGTTTATTCTAAACAGAGCTTTTCCTGTTGAATAGAATGTAGTTTCTACATGAGATGCTGTAAAATAAAATCAGAAAGCATTTTAGTTTTATGTTATAGCTTAATCTAACTCCTTTTATTATATACGTTAATATTTCAATCTTATTTCTGATTTCTGGCCTTAAAAATATCTGCCATGTACCTTAAAGCTGTTTTAATTATTTATATTAAAAAAAAAAACATAAAAATGTAGGAAATAAATTATAAATTAATCAGTCAGATAATACTTGACGATATAATTTATATAAAAAAATAATAAATGAAATGAAATTACATTAAGTAAATACATAGTTATGTAACAAACTAACATTCCAAATACATACACATTTTATTGCCTTGTGAGGAAGACTTAAATAAATATTTTCACAAGAGACGAAATCAACAGTATGACTTCTGTAGCAGCGCAATCCAATCATATTATGTAAAACTAGAAAACAAGAAAAGTAAAATTACAGTCAACGAATTCAATATAATCTAGTTTTAACCTAGATGTAACATCTTTAGTATAAATTATAAAATTTATGAAAATGTATGAATGTTTGTTATGAATTTATGAAAATGTATGTTATGAATCCTACATTCAAAAGCTAGGAAACGAAATTTTCTTATATATACTCAATACTAAAGTCCAAGCGGAGGAAGCTGCAACAGAATCTAGTACGTTATAAATGTATACAAAAACAGTGTTATCGAAAAATCATTTTACTACATCTTACGAGCATGTTGAAATTTCATTTAAGTTAAATTATTTATTTTATTTTTAATCATTATAAAGGCTTGTTTGATTTCGTAAATTGAAATAAATTAAAAAGTGGAAGATACGAAAAAGAATTCAAAAAACAAGCAGGTTTCCTGACTCTTAAATAAAAAGTCAATATTTTTACGTCGATACAATATACCGCCACGATAGGGTTTTAGAGATCATACGTGAAGCGGTTAGTCTTTCGGTAGCCAGAGCGCAAAGGGAAATAACCACAAACGAGCGATCAATAGGTTTTGTGAGAGAGGGCACCAGGGCTATAAAATCAAACGTCAAGCCTTACTCTATCCTTAAAGCGGCTTTGGATTGGACTATCATGATGGATACGTATGAGAAATAATACAAAATCCCCGAGGATATTTGTGCGTCGGCCTCCAGACCAGACATATTTCTATATTCGCGTATTTTAAAGCGCGTTGTGATGATAGAGCTTACGGTGCCTTGGGAAACCAACATCCCCAAAGACCATGCCATCAAGGTCAATAAGTATGTATTACGAGCTCACTAATGAACTAACTCGAAATAGGTTCGTCGTTGATTTGTACGCGGTAGAGGTGGGAGCGAGAGGTATAACAGGTAAATCTCTCTATAACCTACTAAAAGACTTGGGCCTGTCCAGAACTAACATTAATTCATTCTTAGAACGTACGTCGAAGGCAGCCCTAGTAGGTTCTTTTCAAATTTGGTTAGGTAGGGAGAGGAACTTGGACAGTGGAGGTGAGCGTATAACGCGCGTTAGTTAAGGGGCCCCTTAAACCTACACCTGGGTCGCAATTCCCAGGCACTGTTGAAGCTCCTCTTCCTGCAACGCGATGGACCCGGCACCCGCACGGTGAATCCATTGAATGCTAAGAGGTTTCGTCTCTTAGATAGGAATGTATATAAAAAAGACTATTTTGATTTTCATTGCACCGAGAAATATACTATAATTATTGAATCCTAAAATAAGTTTCTGATGTCATTTTAATTGTGGAGAACTAACGCGTTGTCACATCGTTTCGCTCAAATGAACATTTTAATGAAACTTTGTAGTTATATGTATATTCGTAGCGAGCAAAATTCTAACTCGGGTTAATTGCTTTCTGTTTTAATAAGTATGTATAAAAACTGAATACATTTTGGTTTTGTATGGATACTGAATGACAACACAATAAAATTATATTAAATATATAGATTTCAACGGCTACAATTTAAAAAAAATTGCAGAATGACAAATATGATGTTATTAGAAATTAATTGAGCTGTGTAATACAAAAATATCAATATTATTTTTGGAGTTCGTCACATCTGCTTCATGTAATTTTGGTGTAATGCACATATGCACATACATTCGTTTTATTAAAAATATGTTGAAATTTTATAGTTGGACTGATAAATCATTTTACAAAACTGAAAAGTGTAATGTGACTATCAGCTTGAAGGTGTTAACAAGGCTTATGACACTATCTTAAATTTTATTCTAGTACTATATAAATTTGTATACGGAGATAACAAACTTTAAATAAATTATGGTTATATATAACATATCTAACGGAAATTACCACTTTTTACAGAGATTTTTATCTTTAATTAAAAACATGGAATACATTGGTCACTTACAAAGTTTTATTACGGTAGCATAAAAGTAAAACTTATAGTTTATAAAAGTATTATAAAGGTACGGGTGGGAATTCAATTGGTGCGTGTTTGCATGATTGTGTGTGTGTGTGTGTGTGTATGTTTGTTATTATGATTTTTTATCTTTTTTAATTATAGCTTTTTTAAAAGCTATTTTTGACATGTTGAACAGATCAATTTCTGAGTATTGTGAATTATACGTGTTGACAATGCGATTAAGGACAGAGTTGTGTGCATAATTAGTGTTTAGCTCAGGCGTGGAATAGTGCTGTATGACGTGTGCGGTGATTAGGAACTCTCAAATACAAAGTGCTCAATAAATCGGTGCAATCTATATCTCCGGTAATTATTGCATGTAGCATAAACATTTACTGATTATAGATTTTGTTTCTGATTTAAGTACATAAGAAAGTTAAATACAGTATAAAAGGTACTAAATGACTATTAAATATTGACTTAGTCTTTATATTCACATTTGATTTTCCAAGTGTTTTAACGATTCAAAACTGACTATGAAATGCATAAATATATGAACAAGGCAGATTTTTATATTGAGATATGAAAGAGATTTTGGCAGACCCTGGCTATAGCTGGGTAATTGCCAGATAGAAGAATATATGAAAGAGATTTTAAATTACCCAACAAGCTGTCAAAATTAATACCAATGCTAAATATTAGGTTAAATATTTTAAAATTCCTTCTGATACGTGCAAGATTCCTGAGAATATTTTTTCCTTACCAGAAAATCCAACTTACAAATTTTCTGTGTGAAAATAAAGTTAGGGTCTAATATTGAATCTGTAGAAATACATATTAAACGAACTTCTTTTGAAGCACGAGTTGTTAGCATTTCATTAATTAATTATTGAAGATTTGCCCATCATTTTCAAGTTAACTTTTGGAGTATTCATATCTTAGATTATATTACATATTTATAAAATTAATATAATCGTATAAAAAACATAAGTTTTACATTTTCCAATAAATAAAAATTATTACTCTTAAATTTATAGATTTATCAAAAGTTTCTACGTTCCACTACTTAGTTCAGTATTCACGATGCACAATGTCCTAATTCAGTGGAAATTCGTCTTGAAGTTTGAAGTTGAAGCTTTCACGGGAAATTGGTTTACGTTCACTCGCTTGAACCGGATTTTGATCCGTATTTTACTTTGAGAATGTAAAAGATGCTAAATTAATATTACCCCTTTTAACACTTAAAAGATTTTTTTATACGTCCTTTAAAAGAAAGATTTCGCATAATTTTATTATAAAAGATTTTTTTGTGACAAATACAATAAACTTTCTTTATTTTGATCCCTCAGCTTCGATGTATTAAGTAAAATCTGGGTTTTTAAAATATACAGAGGTGCCTGAAATGAACTAGAAATTATAATACACACTGCTAAATAATACTCTTTTTTTATAGTATATTTTCCAATATTAAAGAAGATATACTTACATTTAATTAAATCATTAAGATATTTATTTCCATACAGGCTTGCATAGACAGATTCCCCTTTCCCAGAATTAAATTCTTTAAACGAATCTGTTTAAATTTCTTTCTGACTACTCGAATTAACGAATACATTACACTTTGGCTTCATTTTGCATAAAATCAGAGATCAACCGTCGACTTATCTGCCTTAACGAACAAGAATTTATTGAGACCAAATATTGTTAACATTTTTTTCCCCGAATAAACTATGCTTGTCAATATGTTACGAGTGTTTACTTTTTTTCAGACTTATACTTTAACATAGGCCTCTTGTTTTATTATTTGTTTACAATTCACAACTTTCATATAATATTCTTCATAGTCATAAAGGTGTTGAAATTTTGCTAACCTATACCCTACAGAGAGCGATGGAAAAAGCGGCACTTTACTAAGTAATTTCCCTAAAAATTCTCCTTTATATATGTGGTAGGGCACGAATGATCTCGTTTTGGTATTTGATTGGTTGAAGATTGAATTATGCCACCTAGTTAGTTGAGTATTGGCCGGAGGTTTGAGCATGAACCATCATCAATAACCTTTATTCTGCACTCAAAAAGAGACCTGACTGTCGAACTGCATAAACAATTTTGTAATCCGTATCATTATAAATAAGATAAAAGTGTGCTATACCAGACCTGATCCAAGGCTATTGATATGTCTGAAGTTACTGCCGTAATTTCACTTTTTAGTAATTGGAGCCAAGTCAGGAGCACAAGTCTTAAGTATCAGCTGCTTTTGGTATTGTCTTCAATAACTGACACCTACTGTTATTGTGGTACCTTTGCAGAGAAAAATAATTATAACTTATTTGAAAGAACATAATAAAATCATAAAAAAATGGAGACTTTAAGGGGACTTTAAATACTCGTCAGTATGATCTGAACAATGTTGCTCAAGCAGAAGCTGAATTCATAATGATAAGTGAGTTAAACCAAGTTAATACAAAGATAGCATTGGTGGAAGTACTTACTTTTGAAGTTACGATAAACTTAGTTTCGGAACTTAGTGACATGCATATTCGTGTGTTTTATAACTTCCTCAATACATTTTATATGTATATTAAAGCGTACACTTTAAAATAATAAATCTCTGATAATATGTTGTCACTATGATTTAAATGTAAAAATATAATTAATATGTTCTGTTAATTATTCCTTACGCAGTGACAAAAGTGAATTATATGTATGTATTAACGACTTTGCATGTGAAATGAAACGGACGGCGAATAACAGTGTTTGTTTCACAAAACGGAAATGTATGAACCCACATTTTCTTTACTCTAATATAGTGTGATGAAAGTAGATTGTTTTTGCATAAAACTTATGTGATTTAAATACAGACTTCTGATAAAGATTATTTATGCTGGTACTGTTAAAGTCCAGAAAATGAATAAAATTACCTTCTTTCTTACTGTTTCCTGGCGTTTATGTGATTTGGGTGTTTTATGGAAGGCTTAAAGGAAATTATAAGACTTTTTTTTTGTTAGGATCAAAAATATATATGTACATCTCAGGACTTCATTGTTATTGTATTATCCTACTAATATTATAATTGCGAAAGTTGGTGAGTATGTGTGTATGTTTGTTACTTCTTCACGCTCAAACGGCTGAACCGATTTTAGGAATAACCAATAGGCTACTTTACATCCCGGAGAATGTTCGACTTTTCCTCATATAAGCGTAAAACCATATTTACTTACTCGAGAACTCAACTCCTAGCCAAAACGACATTATCGCTATGTACCTTTTACCGTAACGAAAAAAATTCATTATTGTTGTGAAATGAAATAAATTATTATTTATTGTTATAGTTATTTGTAAAATCATTTAACAATTCAATTTATAGTGAACGATGACGTCCACACTACGCTAGGCCTGTATCGTGGACATCGATTAATTTCTAGCAGACTAATTACAGTAAAATTTTTACTACTCTTATAATAATAGAAAATTATAACCACACAATTAATTATCTTCTTCTACTTGGCAATTTCCCGGCTATAGCCAGGGTCTGCCTTATACACACAATTAATTATATAATGCAAAAAAGAAAAACTGATCAATCATTGGAAAGTGTGATTTGTAAGTGAAGTGTAGGAGTTGTGAGAGAGTTTGTGTGTGTGTGTATGTATGGGTGCGTGGGTGTGGGGTGTGCGTTCTTCCATATTGGTGTGTGTGTCTCTAAATTTATGTAAATAACAATTTTCGTTTTCAAATAGGTATAAAACAAAAAAAAATCTTTATCTTTTAATCACCAAACGAAATGTTACATAAAACAAAGCCTTCTAGTGGCGAATCGCAGTTTGCTGGGTTTACTAGTTAAATATATATATTTAAAAAAAAAAAACATTTCTTTCATCTCATTTTCAAAGTAAAAAAATCTGTAATTATTAGTCTAAAATAATTTTATACAGTAACAACTGATAAACATTTGTTTTAATTTGAGAAGATCAATAGTGTCAAGTAAATCTTTGTAAATATAATCGAAGACAAATTTATTCTTAATCAAATAAATGAAAGATATTGTTAGCTAGAGCCTTACTTCCTCTTTAATTTAATTTTTCTATTTATTGGTATCTCCAGAAAAATAAAGTATTCTGCCTAATACCAAAACTGAGCGTATCAAACCTTAACAAAAAATGTGTTAGATAATGGTTTGCATGATTTTACCAATGATGACCAATGATAATGGCTTTATGTAAAAGGCTAGGCGCGTATAAAGCAACCACTATTCATACTACTGTATCCTGAAACATTGGTTTATATAAACCTTGGTATAACTATTCGTTCTGTTACAAAATATCATGTTTTTTATTTACTTCTAAAATTGAGGAAATTTATGTTCATTCAGTTGTTAATAAAGCATAATTCTGATATATGTGTAGTTTCTATTCTAATATACGTGTAGTTTCAATCAAACAAATTTAATTTCAATGAATACGAATAATAATATCTAAAACTGATAGCTAAATTATAAATTATTGTTAAACCTAGTTTTATTATTGATTTTTCCGTCTATGCAGCTGTCATCAAAACTCAAGGGTTTTACGCGACAAGATGCGTATTAAGTTTAAATCCTGATCTTTTTAAATGATTTACGAAATGAGACCAATAGTAATACCGAAAATTTGAGGCATACAGCTATAAGGTACTTCGTTTACGTTTACTTAAATCATAAATTATTTCAATAATAATGAACAAGAAAACTATTTCAAAACATCTTTATTTTGAAGTCTGATGGAATGAAAAGAAAGATACTTGATTTTTTAACAAGATATAAAAGTTACGTTTTAATGTTCAATACTATTCCCGTTGGCCACTATTACTAGTAGCACTTGTATGTATTTTGTATTGTCAATCTATAATCGATGATAATAAAGTCTTATTTGCATATGTAGTATTCTTTTATTACTGTCAGTATAACGCTGGCAGACTCACAACAGTTATCCTGGATATCTTTGATTAATATACAGTGATTTGACTTGTGTATGAATACTTATTGAGATTATAATAAGTTTTGTATACAGTTTTCTATATAAAAATCATTTTAATATTGCTTTTAAGATCAGTGCTTTAAATTTTAATCAGAAAGTGACTTTGTGACATATAATGAGGTATTTTACAGGAATATAAAAAATTATAATTTTCTTTCTTCCAAAGTTTTATAATTATTTATTAAGACTATTAGTTAATACAATAATAATAAGGTTATGAGTTATTTTTCGATTAATCAAAGCGTTAACAATATGATAACCTACTTCAAGCACTATACTAATGACAAATATGAGTTTATTTGATATTTTGTAAGTAATAACTGGCTATTTTTCTAAGACTGTTTAGTGAAACTTATGTGATTTCTATTATTTTATTTCTATATGTAAATAGCGATCGTTCATATTTTTCTTTGAGTACTATTATGAAGGTCATTTAGAAAATACTATATATATATATCAGTAGAAACAGTAGCTTTATTAATATAAGTTATTTAACAATGTCATATTAATGTAACAGTTATAATAAAGCAAACAGTAAATTTTCTTTTTGTCCAAAAATTCAAGGTGAATATTTGAAACTGGATTCTTAAAAACTGCAAATAATCATATATCCAACTAGAAAATTGGCTTTTTAATTTTCAGACCTACTTACTTTATCCACGACTAAGAATTTCTTTGTAGAATTGCCCTTTTCAAAGCCTTGACTGGACGGTCAAAGGGATTAATAAAATTCTTTCAATATTACGATGAGAGATATGGGATAGAAGAAGGAAATAAATTGCCATTAGTTAATATTTTTTGATTCGGATATTTTGTATCCTTAAAATGTAGTGTAAAAATTGTTTAATCATTTAATTTATGTGCTGTTTTAATGTGTATTTCGCATCCTTATTACGTTAAACTATTCAATTATGAAATAATATTACTTATAAGAATATGAACATAAGTCAGAATGTTATAGCATTAATTTTAATGAAAGTACCATTGGTTAAAAATCGCTTTCAATACACATCTACTTAAATTAAAAATACGTTTATATATAGTCTTTCTAATAATTTTACCAAATAATTAAATATTTTGTTTTAACGACTACTCAATATGTCTTATATCCAAACTTTGATAGCATCAGAGGAAATGTAAAGTAACAGAAAATATATTAAAGACTTTTTTTATAACTTATATTGCAGTGGAAGATATCGCAGAGGGGTCTAAGCTCCTGGTTCCTAGTATGGCTTTGCCATATTTAGTAGACTGCCATACTTTGGACTGGTTCGGAGAAAAAGACCTTCTCACTTGCGTATGACGAAGGAGTCGGTATCGAAGTTACTGTCATGCGGCTGACATGAAAAATTATGCATTTAGGTATCCAGCTTGATGAATGAACCTTTGTGATCGTTAAATGAAAATAACTTTGAATTTTATTTTTAGTCTTATTTATATTTTAATTTTTTTTAACATCCACGAGAATTTCTTTAACCCTTGCAATGAAACCCAAGTCATATGACTGTCAGGTTTTAGTCAACCACAGAATCATGTTTAACTTATTTTGTACTTTCAGACATTTTTTTAGTATATTGTTTTTATGGAAAGTTTATATAATGACGTGTGTATTTATTAATAGATAATTTATTTTGTAATAGCTTTAAACATCATAATCATAATTACTCATGTTATGTTGATAAACATTTAATTTAATTTCAAATTGTAGATTATAATGAATTGCAACAAATATAGTACGACTCGATGTACATAAATTGGTTATGCAATCCAACTTACAGTAAAAAAATATGTACGTCAATAGCTGCTAAATAATTTCCAGAGTTTTTTTAAGTGACTTATTTCATTGAAATTTTTAACAATGTGGCACGTTGAAGCTACAATTTATTCCTTGTCCTTAAAATGAAAAATATGTTCCAAATGTGTGACCGAATCCTAACATTGAATCCGCTATAATATCTTTTTATAAATGAAATTTTTATATAAATCTGCAGACAATTTCTTGCTTTTTGACTTATTCTAAGAAACAATAATATACTTCACTGCAAATCATATTTGGTTACACCAAATGAGTGCAATTTTTTTTTAATGATTGAGGTGTACAGAAAGGCGTCCTATCGCTTTTACTGTTCCTTTCAAGGCAACCTAATTAAAGTATGCAAAGTATTTTAAATGGATTTATTATTATATATTTGAGTCTTTTCTATTTTTCATTTAGTTTATCTTATAAACTTTATTAAGCTTTGCAAACAGTATATTAAATTGTTTCGAATAAATTATAAAGAAAAAATTTTAATCAAGAAAGTGTATGACATTGATACTATAAAAAGTATTATTTTTACTGAATAAGGATTTGTAAAGTATTCTATATTTATTTCATTTTCATTCGAGGAAATTATTGGAAACCAAATGGTTTACCTTGTCTCGGACCGTCAAGTAAATATCACATACATGTGTGTGCACGTCCAGATATTAACGTGATATTCATTTCAATAGAAATAATATTTAGTAAGTTAATACATGAGGTTAGTTTGTTGCTGTTTTGTATAGTTTCCATAATATATATATATATATATATATATATATATATATATATATATATATATATAAGGGCTAATAAGAACAGCAGTGTTAGAGTGTATTATAATAACTAGGTTCATAAGTTAGTATGGCTTGCCGTTCCCGCTCACTAGCGTACGCACTGCGCAGAGAACGTCGAGGTGGTTTAGTGGGTGGAAATTCCACATGCCCCTGTCGCGTTTCTCCCGCGGCAGGAAGTCTTTGAAAGATTCCCCTCGTAAAAAAATAAAGGTTCACAAGTTAAAACTAATAAAGTTGTAGATAATTTAATATTTTTTCTTTAACATATCTTCATTTTATGTACAAGAAAGAATAGACCCTATCTGCGAATAATTATGTTTATTATTATTATATAACATTTTTATAAAATAAATATACTTAAACATGACAGCTCTATATATATATAAATGTTCTAAAACAAAAAACAGCAGTGCGATGGAAACATGTCAGTCACAATATAATTTAAAAAAGGTAAACCCATTAAGGCAAAACGTGAAATAGAAATCTGTATAAATCCCTTTAGTTCTACAAACTGAAATGTATTTAAAAGAATGTTCATGTTCATCATAACCTGTTTCATAAAGTGAAAAATGGTAATAAAATGGAAAGACAAAAATACTATTTTGTAAAGAACTGTGTTGTTTATTGTTTTTACTTTTAGCTAGCTGAGTGCATGTTCTTCTAAAGATAAATATTTTGAAAGTTATTCTTATCATACACAGATTTTGATGTGCAAAATAAATAAAACAAAATTCTGTATTCGTCTGGAACCTGACACTAATCTGATTTGGGTTTTAGCGGAAGGATTGAAGGAAATCATAGGAACGTGAATAAAAAACTGAGTCCGTAAGGTGAACATATCTGTTAAATTTTTTAAGCAATAATTTTTATTTTACTAAGGAATAAAATCAGTTCATTTTGTGAGTAAAACGGTACTATAATTGGACAAAATCTATTCCTTTTTATAATCATAAAATTTCCTCTAATTATATCCACGAATTATTTTTGATCATTTTAGAATATTTTCCCGTAGTAAACTTTATTATACATTATACATAATGTATAAGTGTAATTGAGCAAATTAAGTTAGTGTAAGAATTCAGTCAATACTTTAATATGAATAATTAAAATGTTAATGAAAAGGACCGCTGTAATTTTAAATAAGCTTTAATGTGTGTATTCAACTATATATAAAATAGTAAGTACTTGTTAAATGTACATAGTTTTAATTATATCAGCTTAAGCACTTTGTAAGTACGTTTCAAAGCTTTTTGCTATAACTGTTTAATAATTTCCTAGAATAGAGTAGATTTATTTTAAAGATTATAACAATTGTAGATAATAAAACCGTTCTATTATATTTTTCATAAAGACCTTGTATAATTTTTCTAATTTTTTTAAAATTACTCGTGACATATCAGATTTCAGTCTACCTCTCATGCATGAGGGCGCGGGTTAAATCCTGGCCCAGGCAAGTACCAATGTGATTTTTCCGAGTCATATGTACTTTCTAAAAGTATTTAGACATCACTGATTAATGCTTTCCCAAAGACGGTTGATATCAGGCAGGCGGCCGGTCGTAAAAAACAATTAGCCAAAACTGTTCACAACATGTAAGGCAGATCCTGGTTAAAGCTGGGAAATTGCCAGGTAGAAAAAGAATATAAATCGGCACTATCGGAACGTACTGAAATACTACTACATACTAATGAAATACTATATAGTCGGAACGTAATGAAATTAGTGAAGTTAGTGACGATGGCAACGAAGAAGGATACTTCTTTAAAAACAATGAAGATATATTAAATCCGATATGAACATATCAAAATTTATATTTTAACTCGAAGAAATTATATTCTTATTTATTACTGTTTTCGCTATAACCCAATATGTTAACTTAGATACTATGGAGCAGAACATTTATCGGGATTGATAAATGACAACTTATTAATTATACAAATTCTTTATTTCAATTTTACTAACTAGTACAAGCTTATATCCAGAATATCGTACATAAATCAGTAGCATTAAATTTTATTTGGATTTATAAGTGTAGTTTAGAATAGGTTTTTAATTTCTTTGGCCTTCCAATAGTAGCTTTATATTGATGCAATCGTCTAAAAATAACAAATATGTAAACCAAATTAACTTATTGGTGTTTCAAGGAAACATTCCATATAGTTGAACTTTTTAAATTCAAATACTTCGTCACTCCCCTAGAAAAACAAATCACAGTGTAATAGTTTATAACTTCACTTATATACGAGCACATCGCAATATCGCAAGCACAGATTTTAAACTGTACACTAGGTTCCAATTGTTTTTATTCGTAATATAATTAAGTTTCTCTCAATATTTGTCTTATTTTACATGCGGAATCTTTATCATAGCGTCAATAAAATACAATATTTATAAATATATTTTTACTTTATCAAATGACTTTTTCAATAACCTTATGATTTTTCTTTAGCACTTTCGCTGAAACCCAAATCAAATCAGAGTTGGGTTAAGTCAAATGCAGAAGGTTATTTTATTTATTTGGTCTTTTATAAGCGAACTTTGAAGTCTTTCTGTCTGTCGTTGAAGATTTTCCTTAGAATATAATTGGCGTTTTATCTCTATGATGTAATTAATGACTTCTAATAACTTAATAGAAGACAATTGAAGATTTACAATTTACGTTTTATATTTATTTTTAGTAATATTTGAAATTCAAATACCTTTCTGATGTAATGAGATTGAAATCGTCTAGCAACTTGATTAAGATACTTCTCAATATATGTATTTTGTTTTCTTTACAAAATCCATAAAATGTTATATCGTCTTCAATATTTTGGGAAAAAAATATATAATTGAATTCCTTAACTATGAATTGCGGTAATACTAAATTTTTTTACAGATTTTATTTAAGGCCTTTCTGTTGTAGGATCTGTTTTAAATAATAAACGTTTATCAATTTATAAAAAAAATTGTTGATTTGAACTTGTGTACTATATAGCATAAAAATGGTTTTCTATAAATTTATTTCACATGGATTTTTTTTTGTTAAATTTTAATTTTATTTGTTCTAAATCTATATGCTTTAATATTTAGAAGATCCGTATTCTGTAACATTTTGCAGTATAACAATGACGTATGTAGAATACACATAAAACATGTTTATAAAAGTTAAGGTAAAAGAAATAACTTCAATTAGGATGTATTAAGCGTTTTAATTTCATTTTTTTTCATATCAGTAACTATAACCCTTAAATCAATATGATATGTAGTCTATCAAGTCAATATTTTTTTTTTGTTATAAGTGTTAATAGAGTAATCTTTTCAAAAAGGAAAAATATAAATTTATTCTTAATGGACAGATGAAAAAGTAAGTCGTTTATATTGTATTAATATAAATTTAGTTTCATTTCTTAATTGGCTTGAAAAACAATAAACATCAAACCTCCCTTCTTAATGGTAATTTAATAAAAACAGAACTTTGTTGCAGTTTCACAAAGCCATGTATAATTAACGTTGAAAGAATTAGAAGAGCTATTAGAACCCACTTCAGATTAATATTACTACAAATCAAATTACAAAAAAAATATGAAATACAATGTTATTATTTTCTTTTCAATTCACTTTTGAATTTGTTGATTCATTTACTATTTTATTTTGATAAATTAAGAAAATTCGTATAATTGCAATCTTCTTCTTCTACCTGGCGGTTTCCCAGCTTTAAGCAAGGTCTACCTTACATATTGTGAATAGTTTTGGCTAATTGTTTTTACGACCGGCCGTAATGTAGTTACTTTTGTTACTAATACGCTTATTTTTGTTACCTGTCCAAGAAAGGTAAAGAATATTCTCGGAAAAAAGAAAACTAATAATAAAACCTTTTACATGATTCTATAAGTTTTATTTCCAAAATTTATTTCACTGTAAGTATGAAATAATGAAAAAACATTAACAAATAGGATTTTTATTTTATTATTCTTTTATTTTTTTTTTCATCTTTATATTTTTTAAACTCTATAGTCATCCTTTAAAATTAATCACATTAAAACTATTGGACACTCACTAAAAGTATTGAAAATCGAGTTTCAAAAAGTTGAAGCAATTAGTGCGACTGAAGGCGGAATAGATCTAGAAATACCAAGAGCTAATTGTCAGTTTCAAATTATTTTTATTTGTGACTAGCTTTCCGCCCGCAGCTTCGCCGCGTGGAGTTCGGTTATATCGCGTTTCCAAGAGAACCTTTCAAAAGTCTGGGATAAAAACTATCCTATGTTCTTTCTCAAGGTCAACTCTATCTCTGTACCGAATTTCATTAAAATCAGTTCAGTGGTTTAGGCGTGAAAGCGTAGCAGACAGACAGACAGACAGACAGACAGACAGACAGACAGAGTTACTTTCGCATTTATAATATTATAAGTAGGGATTTCAATAACAAATTCTAGAAATTCTATTTCATTTAAATAGGAAACTATAAGTTTCTTAATGATTGTAAATGTATATAAACGGTATAAAGATTAAAAGGGAAAGCTAATTTTCATAAATAAATTTGCTTTAATTTCGTAATTTACGCTTAATTCTCTTTAAAGTATATAGAAAATTAAATTATATGAAGATAGCATATCTGAGATCTAAGGTTTTAGATAATTCTATAAATTTTTTTTATATTTATAAATGAAGCTTGTGACTTAATCCCGTAAGAATCTTTCAAACACATTTTAATTGCATTTAAAAATTATAATAAATTTTAGATCTTTTTTATAAAATAAGAAATAAATTGTATTTAACAAAACAAAAAATATTTATTTTTTGTCAATCCTTAAACTTTAAATTTCACATTAAAAGCTAAAAAAATAATATTTTAAATAGGTATTCATTGCTTAGTATTTCTCCTGAAATTTATATCATCGGCTTTAGGTTGACAATATAAAATTCAAACTAGTGACACTAGCAATAATGGTCAACGGGAACAGTATTGGCAGTTAAAACTGGTACAACTGTTATACCAGCGTCGGTTGAAAGCAATCTCAAACAGCTGGTATTCAATAAAAATCCAGGCAATGCTAGTCCATTACTTACAAAATAATATAATAAACTTAAAAATTATTGAGGGAGATATTCTGTTACATACATTACAAGGAAACATCTAAAGAAATTTTGTATTTTCATAGACCATTGTGAGCTTTAATTTTTATTGTTGATCTGACATAGCTGGTTGTGAAAATTTAAATATAAAAGAAGTCTTAGGAAAATCAAAATACTAGAGCTCTGACATTAAAACAGACGTTATTTTTATTATTTTTTAATATCAACCCTTTGACATGAAAATTTATATGAATTAAAATGGATGTTGCTAACCTCAAAACTTCAAAATGGATAAAAAATGACTGTACCGCTTTGGATGCGTGTATAAGGATATATGTTCTATAATTATACAATGTTTATTAAATATTCTATTTGTATTTAAATATATATCTTGATCATTTACAGTTTAAATAATCGAATAGTTAGGATTTGACTTACAAAAGTGTTGTGTCGTCAATTATTTGTCAAACGAATGTCTAATATACTATTATTATATAATTATATTGGAGTCAGCTTTGTTTAAAAACTGTTAAATCTTTAAAATAATATTTTATTGTATTTAGAATATTATTTGATTTATAATTAAGGAATTATTATTAAAAAGTAGGGATAAGACTTAGGTACAAAAGCGGTAACATGTCAAATGTGTGTTTAGTATACTGTTAAATTGGAACCCGCTTTCTAAATATTATGTACTAAAATATTTTCTATTATTTAAGAGTTATGTTTTCATTATATATAAGATTTATATTTTCAATATATATTTTGTTACAATTAAAAAGTAAATATCTTGAATATCGTGTGGTGTTCGGAGGACCTATAAAACATTGCTCTTCGCCGAGGCAAAGGACTTGACATCGGACAGCAGCCTGGGCCAGAACTTCGATTGAAACCCTGTGGTTATAGTGAAACTATTGAGCAGTGACCCTTAAAGAAACAATTACCGAAAGACTATATAGACGAGATAAGTATATTATATTGTATAGCTTCCGTTTACGAAAGACGATATTTTGTAAAACTATAGTATGTCCAGTAAATAAAATGTTATTAGATGTTTTAATGAATTGTTTTATTCGAAATATGTATATAAATCTACCTCTTCTTATATAATAATTTAATATTCTAATACATTTTCTAACATCAGAAGTGGGATCACAAAATCTCTTCGCCCAATCTAATTAACAATTTATTTATAGATTAAATTAATTAACTTATAACTTATTTTCAGATTTATGGAATCGAATACACTACTGGAAGGTCTGTTGAAGGTCATCAGCGATGCAATTTCAGTAAGTCAGCGGCATAATGATGTCGCTCTGCCACACTTTGATCATTTCAAAGGAAGCAGACACCAATGCAAGAGTTATTTAATGAATGGCAAGCTAGACACCATATGTTGTCTACCCTCACGTCACGTTATAATGGTCAGGTAAAGCAATATATATTAACGATTACAAATATGATTAATACGGTTTTTTTTTTACTGATGTGTCTAATATGTCGATTAATCAATGCTATAATAATTTTGTTGTATTGTGTATAATTTCAGGATTAAGCTACTAGAATCTTATTTTACTAATCTGACTAGGTTATCTGCTGCTTATCAACTTCCGGTGTAATATGTATATTAATATTTAATATTTAATGTTACATAATCCTGTATTATTAAATAATATTTGTCCGTAAATAATCATTAGAATAATTAAGATAAACAATGTTTAATATTATCTTTTAAGTTTGCAAATTTAATATTAAATTAGGTAAAGAAGTTTTGTATAAATACTGCCCGTTTAAATATATCGGGTATTGTAACCGTTGTAACGAGCATTACAAGTGTTTTCCTATATAACGTATCGTTATAAAACATAGCTCAATAACGTCATAAAATTGTGGTTGATAAATTCAAGGAGCGTTTTGATCATGTCCTTAGGAACAGAATATGTAGTAACGGCCGAACGGGTATAATTATTTAGTAACGGGTAGGTACACTTATGTAGTAACGGGTAAATTAGACAGTTACAGATTCTCATTAAGAGGCATTGGCAACTTAAGAAATATTGTTGTTGCTAAAGAAGAACTTCAGGTATGGCTGGTGAATGGGTGGAACAAAATTGCTTTGGAGGATGGCTTACTAGTTTTGTGAGTATTTGGAGTAATAATACTGTGACGCCTTAGGTGTTGCCGACATTCACTGACTGCGGGTGATTCAGATTCACCGACTGCGGGTGTTTGGTCGTGCAAAGTAAGGTGAGATTATTAAAGAGGATCACTTAAGGTGAAGTGAGTTTATGATAATGAGATGGACGCCTTTACTGTTGTTCAACATTCACTGACTGCGGGTGATTCAGATTCACCGACTGCGGGTGTTTGGTCGTTCAAAGTAAGGTGTGATTATGAGAGAAGATCACTTAAGGTGATTAGAGTAAAAAAAAAAGAAAAAGAAAAAGAAAAAAAAAACTGAATTATATGATAATTGACTTGACTTGATTTGACTTGAATAATTGACTTGACTTGAGATAGATGACTTAACCGTTGTTCAGCATTCACCGACAGCGGGTGTATGGTTGGGCAAAGTAAGGATAACTTGCTATTGAATATACCGTGTTTATTACAGATTATATTGTTGCTTATTATATAACAATAAAGAACTCTTAATAGGTAAGTTTCATGTGGCTTTGGGCCAAAGATTGCAGTTAATATGAAGGATTGTCATCCAGTAGATATAATAGTACAAAATTTGTTTTTTGAAAATAAATGAGTTGAGAGTTTAAGTGTACTTCGAGAACGAAGTACATGTCAGTATGGCCGTATTAGGATATATGTTCTATAATTATACAATGTTTATTAAATATACTATTTGTATTTAAATATATATCTTGTCATTTACAGTTTAAATAATCGAATAGTTAGGATTTGACTTACAAAAGTGTTGTGTCGTCAATTATTTGTCAAACGAATGTCTAATATACTAATATTATATAATTATATTGGAGTCAGCTTTGTTTAAAAACTGTTAAAACTTTAAAATATATATTTTATTGTATTTAGAATATTATTTGATTAATATTTAAGGAATTATTATTAAAAAGTAAGAATAAGACTTTGGTACAAAAGCGGTAACGTGTCAAATATGTGTTTAATATACTGTTAAATTGGAACCCGCTTTCTAAATATTATTTACTAAAATATTTTCCATTATTTAAGAGTTATGTTTTCAACATATATAAGATTATATTTTCAATATATATTTTGTTACAATCAAAAAGTAAATATCTTGAATATCGTGTGGTGTTCGGAGGACCTATAAAACATTGCTCTTCGCCGAGGCAAGGGACTTGACATCGGACAGCAGCCTGGGCCAGAACTTCAATTGAAACCCTGTGGTTATAGTGAAACTATTGAGCAGCGACTCTTGAAGAAACAATTACCGAAAGACTATAGACGAGATAAGTATATTATATTGTATAGATTCCCTTTACGAAAGACGATATTTTGTAAAATTATAATATGTCCAGTAAATAAAATATTATTAGATTGTTTAATGAATTGTTTTATTCGAAATATGTATATAAATCTACCTTTTCTTATATATTATTTTAATATTTTAATACATTTTCTAACACGCTCGTGACAGCCTAAACTCTCATTGAAAATTGAGTGTATGAAATGACTTTAGACGTATTGGTATTTTATTTTAACAATTCTATTATATTTCATATAATGTTCTAAATGATAAGAACATATTATTTATAATTTTAAACATTTACAACTATTGTAATAGAATTTAGTAATTACCACCATTTCTGGTTAACAAAAAATATTTTCATAAGATATTGAAATACTTTAAAGTTTGTTTCTTCTTTTGATTTTCAAGATGGTAAAAGTTATTATTATTTAGCTATCTTTATATGTGTTTGAAGCGAAGCCACTTTATATTTAAAGGTAAAAAACAAAATTTACATAAATGAAATTGTATTAAAAAAAATTATTTATATAAGGCATTTTGGTTCAAGAATCCTTCAAAATAAATCTTTATCTTATATTTTCCTAAGTTTATTCAAAGGTCTCATAAACGTCCACAGAAGTTCCGCAGTAAAAATAAACATCATTATTGAAGTTGTGATCAAAGCCTTCCAGGAAACGATCAAAAAATGTCGAAATGTTAAATGGTATCCGATTTGTTTTAAACATAAATATTTATTGTATATCATGTGTTAAAAATATTTTAAGATTATTTAATTTAAAAATACAAAGGAACCTGCATCAGAGCAGTCACCGCCTTAATTATTAAAATGTTTAAATTTAAAACATTTTATTAGTTTATTGAGTCATGTATATAAATTATAGATCTCGCTTGACACATTCAACAAACAGTGTCAGTTATCTAAGCTATTGATAAAATCAGTGCATGTGAGACATAATAATAATTAGAAAATAATTTCAAATGTACTTCATATTTACTGCCGGTGATGAAAACGATAAAATTTTTATATTTTTTACAATAAAATTTTGAAACCTTAAATAATTTATTCAGAATTATTTCAATGAGGAAAAATACGTAAGTAACAACTATAATTATTGAAGTATTCCTTAAATTAATATACACTGATGATTGGTGACGATCTGTTTACTTTTATAATAAATAACAAAATAAACTGTTTCTTTATATAAGAATTTTAACAGATATATTCTTGATTCACGTGTATTTGTTACCTTGAATAGGACGCACGATTGAGATTATATACGGGATTCAATCAATGACTAACGACAATCTCTCGATCACTATACGGACCTGCTTCATAAGGATTACACTGATACGATTCACCTTATTATATCGTTCACTTTCAGAAGCTTATGAGTAGAATAATAACTTAGAATTGATATAGATACGTAGATAAAATACAGATGGTCTTGAAAACACCTACATACTTACATATAAATAAAATTGGAGTGTCTGTTTGTAATATTGAAATAACTGTTTAATACTAGATGTATATATTTTTTTACAATTTTTATCTGTCTGTTTATTCCAACTAATTCATGAAATCACTCGGCCGATATTGAAGGAAATTTTATTGGCAGGTAGAAGATATAATAATAGGTAACCAAAACTGAGTTTTTTTGCCAATTTGATACCTTAGGTGGCATTGCAAAATTTTAATTTTGATACTAAATATTTCTGGAAACATACTTGTATTAAACATCCTCTTTAAAATCAAACTCAGTGACTTTCTATGTAGAATACAGAACACAAGTTACGTGAGACAGTCATGTAATGTAGGCATTGAAGGACAATAGCTTGTTTGATATATTGTTGGTTGCTGCTACATAGTCATAGGAATAATGATTCTGTTTGTGTCTGACTTATAAGATAATGTAAGCTTTGATTACCCCAGTGACATACATGTTGTAAATTTTACATATAACTTTAGCTTTATGACTGTATATGACTATCTTTAACGATATTAATGTCCTTGCTATAACGTAACTTCACTAAATGGTTTAATACTGAAATTGAAACCCAATGACACATGCAACTTAAAAACAAATGCAAACAAAAATATTAAAATTTTGTCAAAGTAAGCCTACTAGTAAGTATTTTCTAGACAAGCGCAACTTTTAGATTCTAAGTTATGAGTGTTTAGTAGTAATAGGAATGAGAAATAGCAGTTTATTACAAAGCTTAGAATAAAATGTATACATATTTAAAGTACATTCAAAATTCATTAAACACTTTCTATTTAACAAACTGTATGTAAAAGTATTGTAATATTCTCTGAACTATCCATATCTATAGCCTCGATCCATAACTGAGATCTGTCCTCAAGTAAGATTTAAATTTAATGAATAAAGTTTTACAATGGGAAAATGCTCACTGAGATTGCTATTTCATATATGTACTTTTAAATTAAACGGTGAGCTCAATATTCGTATAATTTACGCCTGTTGTACTGAAATAGGTTCTATAAATATTAAGGCTTGTTAATCTTCTTTGTTTCTTTTTTCGCCCTAAAAAAGGCATTAATTACCATCACCTTTTATTTTATTCAAGTAGTTGTTTTATTTCATTGCATAAAGAGTGATTTATACATTAAAGTACAAAAAGTTTAAAGTATGTTTATTTATTTTTTTATTGCAGACTCATAAAAACGAGACATATCAAAATCCTTGCATTCCAAAGGTTCCGTACCAAAAAAACTTTGAACTGGTTGTTTTATAGACATTTTTTAAATATACTAAAAAAATATTGAAAAGGTACCTTGCATGGATGAATAAATGATTTTTTGTTATAAAAAGCTATGTTCTCATCAATATAGGTATTAATCAGGTTGTCATTACCAAATAAGCAATTTCAGCATTCCGGCAGTCGATCAAACTATTTATAATCGGTTAGATGAAATATCGAGGAAGCAATTCCGAAAGGGTTTAGTTTATACCATTTGAAGTACTGAACCTTAACAAATTATTTTTACAATAAATCAAATGTATTTCTGCCTCTTGAAATAAATGAAAAGCGTCATTGTTAACTTTGAGACTTTCATTCTATTTTAAAATATTAGGTTTTTAAATATGAAAAAATGCTCCTGACATTTTTTGCGAAGAACAGATATGGTGAAACAGCAATTTATTATTGTTTAATGTAGTCATTGTAATAGAAATAAATACTTACTTTAAGTATTTTTGATTTATAAGTTTATATTTTTATATACAGTGCATAAGTGCGTGTGTCATTATGATTGACAGTTATCCCCCCAATACCACTCGCTCTATAATGCAACGACGTCCTAAGTCGAGGTCAGGTTTCTTAGCAGCGCCACTGAATCGGTCGTAAACCCTGAGAGCGTCAACCACGTATTTTAAGGCTAAGTCCCATCAGATCACCCACCCTAGCGGTAACAGCATGTTCAAAAACCAAGAATAGTCTTTCCAAAAAGATTCACCGCTAGGTTTTAAAGATCAATCCATCCAAACAAATGTATAGGGTTGTGTAATGTCTGAAGACTCGTCGTCATCTAATCATAATCAACAAAATCATAATTTATTATCAGTATGAGAGAGTATGATTTGTTCTAAGCGCCATGATAAATTGGAGATATGAAATTGATACATTAATTGCATCGCTTTTAAGAGTTGACAAAATTTCAAAACAAAAATGTTTATCGACAATTTGCTATTATCTTTATTAACTTTAGAGACAGACATTGTTTTGATAATATGATTTATTTCAACACTACAAAACTTTTACAGAAATTTTAAAATAAAATAGTATATCGGATTTATTACAGATTCGTTGTTTTTAAAGATAGAGACGCCAGCCTCGCTGACGTTACTAATATCACTTCTTCTAGTACGTTCCATGATATTTTAAAATGAAACTTAAATTGTTCTTAACCTTCTTCTAGAAATTGTTCTTAATATATTGTATGTTTCTTAATGTATGTATTTCTCGAAGGTTCTTCATACTTACATTATTCAATGGTACCTATACACTCACTGAACTCTCCACTCTGCCGTCGTGCATCCAGACGTCATATTTATACCAAGATTTAATCATAGTTCTATTCTCCTTTTAAATTTTTTTATTTTGTTTTACTTTTACCAATGATCATGAATACTAATGAGTTTTAATAAGAATTGATGACAGCCTGAAATTATTCTCATGTCGCATCCATTATTAAAGCTGATAGCGCGCATCAGTAATACAACTAATATTTTACAATTATCGCAATCTTAATTTCCCATTATAATAATACAATTGTATGATACTTTAGTGATAATCCTGTCAACCCTGCCGCAGTCGCGATTAAGAGTGAGTCAAATTAGCGTTGCCGCTTGACAGTTTAATGACAGTGATCTACGTTAAAATGTTAGAGATTTAGTGTTGAGTTACGATAAATATTGATTTATTTTTTTTATTTGAATTAAATTTTTGATTTTTTTGCCACGTTGCAAACTAATTATTAAATATATTATTTACTTGTTTATGTCCCAAAAATTTTTTTCCAAAGAGAGTTCAAAGCAAATCGATTTAATATTATTATTTAAAATTGTAAATGGCACTGTCCAATGTGAACAGGCTCTCCATAAAATTAATATCTCGGTCCCATGTCGCCCTCCTAGAAAACCTAACAGTAAATTGTTTTACATAGCGAAGTCACGCACAAATGTTGCTAAATATTCCCCGATAAATAGAATATGTGGCCAGTATAACGATCTGTGTGCATTAACTCAAAATATTGATGACTTTTCCGATTCCTTGCCGAAGTTTAAGCGAAAAATTTGTAATGTTTTGTCAAGTCCCGTTATTAAAATTTTGCTGTAGTAGTTTATCTTGATTGTTATGTGATGTTCTTTCTTCTTTTGTTATCTGTATTTTTTTCGTAATATTTTTGTAATTGAAAATTCTTTTGTTGTCTTTATTTTTTTATAATATTTTTGTAGGCACCTAGACAGTAATCTTCAGTAGTGCTGTGTACGTCTATAATTGGTACACACATCAGATAAGTATCAGTTTTAAATGTTTAGTTTTAAGTATTTAATGTATGTACTGTTGATGTGCGATTCAAATAAATAAAAAAATAAAAACACAATGGAAAACTTATCTTAATATAGCTTTCTGCTAGAAGTCTTTTTGATAGTAAAAACAAGTGGATAAATTAAACTGTATATACGGGAAAGTACGTATATATAAAAAATACATAAACATACAATTGTTATTAATAACTTATTTGAGTTCCGATATTAATCTACCAATTTATGTCACGTTACTTAAGAATACATTAAATGTAAGAAGTGTTCTCCGTTACAATTCCCTTTCCTCTACTTGTTTAATTATACTAGATATCAGTATTATCGATGCATAAGTACCTGAATCTTTAATTTGTTTTTCCGAGAGTATAAAGTTTTATGTTAATTTAAGTTCTTAATATGAATTTTTTAAATTATAATATTAATAGCTTTGACCAGTATTTTGGCAAAGTTTGAATATTGTTATCATGATAAGATAAAAACTTTAATATACTTTGTAGTTCAAGAACAGAATTACATCATTTATTAAATATCTTCCCTATATAACGGACCACTCATTGTAATATCTGACTTTACATGGAAGTACAATGTATTGTATTTTTCATTATTTATCTTAGAAGTTTACTCCTAAATTTTACTGTAAGTGTTCACAGATTAGTTTTAGCCAACAATTAATATTTGGTAAATTATATTAAGCTTCGAAAATATCTAGATGAGAGGCACATCTCAGAGATGTATCTTGCCATATGTATTAAAGATGAAATAGCTTATCAAATATAGATTATCTGTTGACACGCAGCAAACCAAAAAGTAAAACGTAAAGATTATGTTGACAAGAATAGGTACATAAGTATATTGTTGTTGTCTATAAACTAAATATTAAATGTTTTTAAATATACTTTTAATTACATAATATCTTTACTATACTACTAGTATGTAATTATTTTAATAAAATGTTTTGATTAAATTGTATCAACACATATTTTCAGCAAAACTAGTACAGACGTCTGATTAAAATGTTCATTTAAGCGTTACTTTGGAGCTACAATCTGTAAGTTGGTTAGCCTCAGAGTAACAACAACATCGAAATGATATTTTAATCAGAATAAAGACAATGTTAAGGTAATTTTTTTAAAAATAGATAAATAGTAAGAAGAAAAAATTACAATACACCATAAAAAAATTGTATAAAATATTTATTAAATCGCAAAAATATACAACTTAAAATGTCATAAACATTATTTTGAAAAGGTCGTTACTTGATGCTTTATTATGATATGGTTTCATATATTGATTATTATTGTATTTTTTTGTATCATATCATATCATAGACTTTTTTACGTCATAATATAAAACAAGAAAGCTGGTAGAGTATCATATTTGTAACCAAGTCACGTGACAAACATAAGTTATTATTATTTACCACAAATTAACTTTGATTAAAAATTGCTTTACTAAGATCACTAATGCGATTTCAATTTTACAATGTACAGTTTCTTAATAACAGGTCAGATAAGTTGCGAAACGAGTCTAAAACTAATGGAGATACGAAATGAAGATATATAATACTCAATAATTATACATATATAATATTCTATTCTTTCTATTCTTCTTCCGTTGTCTATGTATTTGATCTTTATCAGTAAAACATAAATCTTTCTTTATTGAAATCTATTTATTTTTCGTCTTATTCAATAAATATAGAAAATATTATTTATAAACAAAACTTTTCAAGAATTGCGGAACACGAAGTTCAATTTAGCAAATATCCTTTCGTTCTCAAATAACATTAAAATCTAAGCGGAGCTCTTTTTTATTGAAGATATTATAATAGCCTTACGAAGTGGCTGTTAAATAAAATCTGAAAGCACTTAGGATCTCTGTTACGGCTAAACCTACTTGCTTTTAATCTTTTATTAAAGATAAAGGTCAATATTTGAGGATCATTTTAGGTAATTTATCTTACAACAATTGCTCTTCAACCTAATAGCAGTTAAAAGTATTTGTAAAAAGAAAATTAAGCCAGAACTTATTATCATTCAAAATGTAACCAATTCGGAACATTAGATCTGGTAAGCTTGTGGATTGCAAACATTTTTCCTTAAGAACAGTGAAAACGTTTAACATTTAAGAGCGATCTCATAAAAAAGATATCAAAATAAAATACATTATAACAGCAAACACGCACGGTGGGTCAATTGAATGCCAAGGAAAGTCTTTCTCTAATGAAAGTCATTCTCTAATTTTATTTTATTATCTTGTCAATAAATTTAAATATAGACTAAAGGGATTTGTGATGTTCCTATCACAATACCCATTCTGTCCAGTGTTAATAACTGAGACGCTTTAAAATGGAACTATTCAAGGACAATGGATTTAACGTCCTCTTATCTAAATAGACTTTTGATCACATCAATGAATGAAAAGTATTACAGTGATATAATTTTAGATTTTGATTTTATACGCTGGTATTGTCAAATATTTTTTTCCAAGTATTTCTTATAAAAATGTTTAACATAAAAAAACCGTTAGTATAATAAACAGAAACTTTTCAAACATTCAGATAATTGATTATAGATATTGTTATACTTAAACTGAATAAAAAAACACACAACCATCACCAGAATAACATGTAAGATATTCGAAATTCATTTAAATGAAACTTTACAGCAACCGTGATGACAGGCAGACAAGATCAAAAAAGTCGAATCGAAACGTCGGGAACATATAGAAATAAAATAATAGAAAACGCGTAGTATACGAAAACCTTAGTTTAATTTAAACAATCACTATATTGAAATACAACAGAAAAAAAATGCAACCGGAACTACAATTCGACTTCATTTGTTCTCTGAAAGTCTATTGTAGTGGAATGGTTTGAAGTTTGTGACGAAAATAAAAAATACCTCCGTGTAATACAACCAGACTTGGTATAAAATATTATTAGATCAATCAACCTTATGAATGATGTAGATCAATCGGTGAAATTATATTGTTGTAATTTTTGTATTTAGTTTCATTATTTTATGTAATCATAGTTATTTAAAACAAAGTTTTACTTGAAGTATTTAGGGCATTAAGTGTTAACTTAACTAAAATAAAATGTTTGTCCGTTAAATTGGGTTAAAAATTTAACATTTAATATTAAAGAGCCGTTCCTTTTTATTATTATCACCAATTTATAATTTCACTGTCATAAATAACTTGTAGAGATTATATACATTTCTGTGAAGTAAAAAAACCTATTAATTCGATTGACAGTTTCCCATAACTGTCCACAGCAGTCTAGTTCAGATAAAGTTAAAGACTAAGAAGTTCAGATCAAAGACTTCGTATCGATATGAAAGTTATATTGAAAATTTCAAACGAAAACAATCGAAAAATATTAAATGAAATTATACACATTACAAAAAATATAACTCAGTTTAAAAGTCTTCAATGTTAATTTTATCCTGACGAAATTTTACTTTACTTTTCCGAAATAAATATTCTTGTTATTTAATACAAAAATATGGATGATTATTATGAATAAGAAGCATTGTTTTCTAGGAGATAAGTTTTCTTAGATACCTAAAAGTCTTAATAACATACATACATACAATAAAGTCGACAGTTTATTCGAAGAAACTAATTTTATACAATAATTAAAACATTACATTAAAATCATTAACAATATTTGTATCTAAAATCTAGTTCAAAGAGTATCCCTGGAATTGGAAGATATTTATTTACTTTTAAATAATCCCCTCCTTTTCTAATATTAAACAGATAGAAAAATTAGGATTTTGTATCTACTGAAAGTATAGTGTCAACTTATAACTTTACTTAATATTTTAAAGGCTGTCTTGTACTTTCAATAAAATATATATATATTTCGTATTTTTAACTCATCAAAATCAGTATATATCTAAATATACTTCAATACATTAACTACATAATAGAAGAATATAAATAAGTTCCAATTGATTGACACGGGTTTTTTACTAAAACTAATTTATAACTTTGATCCCATATCATGTCTAAGTCTAAACTCTTTGTTAATAGTTTAGGATTAAACGGAGAATTAAATTAAGATCGTTGAGAGTTGACAGAAGTGATGTGATAACATTTCAACTTGTCATATCCACTATCTAACATATCAAAGATATTTATAATAATACTAGAAGACCCGGCGAACTTCGTTTCGCCCTATAATCAAGAAATATCTGTTACGTTTTTTTATTTATATTTTTGGAGTTTACCTATTAAAGCCATAAATCTCCGTGTTTTGAAGTGATTAGGAATGATTAATAGTTAATATGAGAGTTACACTGAGCTAGCAAAATAATAATTGTCAACGTTACTACTACACTTGATGCACAAACAATAACGATGGCCGACAACTGTGTAGGGAGTGAGAGAAGTCTAATTGTGTGAGAGAAACAGAAGACCGGCTTCGTTCTCATCCCTACTCCGTGCTGTTTACTGGGTCAGAAGTGACACCTGTAGATATCTGGCGGGGATAACTTATTAAATGACGATTGATCAGTTATCGACCGGAGATGAAAAATGATTAAATTACTAAAATAGCTATTAAAAAATAAGGGTTGATCGTAGAAGGGTGAAAATTTAGGATTGTATGTATTTTTGTACGTTGTATCATAAAAAAATAGTAATTAAAAATTTTGTCTAAAAAATAAAAAAAAAAAATTTAGGGGTGGACTACCCCTAACATTTAGGGGGATGAAAAATAGATGTTGGCCGATTCTCATAGCTACCGAATAAGCACAAAAAATTTCATCAAAATCGGTCAGGTTGTTTCGGAGGAGTATGGGCACGAAAACTGTGACACGAGAATTTTATATATTAGATTAATTACTTATTTACTCAATAAAGTTTTCGTTAATCTATCTTCAGATATAATAGTGAGTAAACTTAGCGATTAACTTTGGTAACATATAATGAAAAATGTGAATTCTTAAATAAATATCTAGAGCATTCTTTAGGCTCATAAAAGTATTATATATAATTTAAGACACAATGAAGTTAAAAATTTGTTGAATAAAATTAAATCCATATCACCTATTTATTCAGGAAACTCAAAGTTAGATAAAAGTCATTGTTCAAAATCAGTTAAATTAAGATGAATCAAAGAGCACATTTGGTTAGAGGTGAAACTACGAAGTTTGTAAATTTATGTCAAACTTTGTTTTAGAACTACCTGGTATATTTATTAAATGTGGTGCTGGAGACGAATGTTGCGAGTTCCCTGGACTTCGTTTCGCACGAACTATTCAATCTTACGTGAGATAGGCGTAAAGCAGCGTCTATCCTCCATAGTTCAAGCCCGTATTCTGTCGTATTTCGGCCATATATCGCGGCGTGGAGTGACCTCAATAGAGAGGCTTGTAGTGCAGGGCAAAGTCGAGGGTACAAGACCGCGTGGCAGGTCACCCATGCGCTGGACGGACCAAGTCAGGGCTGCAGTGGACGCTCCTGTCAATGAGTGCTCCAGAAAACCCACCATCAGAGACGAGTGGCGACGCGTTGTGAAGCGTGCCACCACACATCATGATGACCACGACCGTTCTGCCAAGAACGTATCGACTTAGAAGAAGAAGGTATATTTATTTTGTTTTAATTTAAATAATTGTATCAATATTCAATAAACTTAAAATGTAGCAGTGGACACAAATTGTAATGTAAGAATCTAAGACGAAAAATATTTAATTATATGTAAAACAAATAGTAAGCACTTCATAAAAAAATATACTAACTACACATTTATAGAGATGAACATATTTACTAAGATTTGAACATGTTAAAAATTTTACTATACATAATTCATTCAAAGATATATCTGATACACATATTCTCAAACATACATACATCAAGTTTAATCTAAAGATGTTAAGATTACACGCATGACATCCTGAAACACTGAGACAATACCATTCATCTGCAACCGTTGATTATTTCCTACGAATAAGAACAATAGAAATTCCTTTTCTGGATTTAACCACTGACTTTTATGTATTATTTAGAATGAACTTAAAATAAGTCTGTTTAACGTAGTAAAAGTAGTCCTTTGAAGTAAATAATTTGAAAATGAATAAACATTTGTGACTTAGACATTATTTATAAATAAAGCCATCGTCTAAAAAATATTTACACTTAAATTACGTTTGGTGGCAGCGAAGGATGCAAGAAAAATCCGGGTTACTTATAGAATATATTCAATTTAACAATTAAGACTTAAATTTAACTACTAGCTAGAGCGGGGTCTTTAAGTCAGCGATTGACTTAAGACCCATTCTACAATTAAGTCTTATAATTAACTACATCCTCAAGAGGTGTCTGTAAGTCAGCGTTTGACTCCAGACTGAATATATGTTAAATCCCACTTTGAATTCCCAACGATGGTACAAGGCGTGCGGTGTCCTCTTCCCTTTCCAGTCCCACCGATGGCAAAGAGTCAGCATTCCGTACTTTATACCATTATTATACCGTAAACTTAATATCTGGTTATACTCGCGTAACACTTTTAACTTTAAATCAGTTTGCCTTTTCATTGTTATACCTTTACCACAAACTTGATCGTTTAAGCCAGAAATAAAAAAAAACCTTATTTCAATGTTGTGTTTTTTAATAATATGCAATTGATTTGAACTACTTATGTAAGGTGGCAACCGGAAGTTCCAGGAAAACTTAGCAGGGTCGCTAGGCAAGCACTCGAAATACCGGGGCCCTGCCTAGGTGGCGTGGAAGAGGAACCAGGACCCAGGGGTTTTAGTGACTAAACCCCACATAACCCGGTCAAGTCCCCGATCGACAGGGTATCTGTGAGCAGATTTCCCCTGGGAAAACAAAAAAAAAGGTTCCAGGAAAAATACGAAACTTACTTATACCTATGTAATTTACAATAACAACTACATATTAAAACTTATAACCGAGGTAGTCTTGGAGTCCGTGACGTAGCGGATAAGCTTGAAGAGAGTCGCCTGAGATGGTATGGCCACGTTGCACGCCGGCCTGAGAACTACGTCGGAAGGATTTGCCTTGATATGTGTGTCCCTGGAACGAGACCCCCAGGACGCCCAAAGAAGCGATGGCTGGACACCGTGAAGCAGGACATGAGAGCCAATGGATTAACCACCGAGGATGCCAAAGACCGGGCAAAGTGGAGGCGTTTGTGTGGGAAGGCAGACCCTGGCTAAAGCTGGGAAATTGCCAGGAAGAAGAAGAAGAAGAAGAACCTATACATAAGACTACATGATTGCTCCCATGTTTCGATAGCAATGACATTCCAGTGCTTGTGTGGTATCAGGAATCTTTTTGTTGACATGGCTCGGTGTTTGTTCCGCAGAGTCAGCAGCGTCACTCTTTATATGATTTTGTATCCATACAACGATGTAGCCCCGGCGATCTTCATTTATTTTTTTAATATGTTGCGTGTACATAACATACTGTGTAATGTTTAGTAAGATAAGATCGTAATATGTTTCGTATAAGTAGTATGTATGTATTTATGAACATTGCATGTTTATTTCCTTTTACCTTTTTAGTATAGTGTTGACTAAAGAAACGCAATATAAATAATATTTGATAGTAACCCCTTCATTAAAATTGTATTTTTTTAGCTAGTTGTTTAAAAATGATGCAAAACTTAAACAATGCAAAGCAAGATTACTATTTTAAAAATATTATGAGTTTTTGAAATTTATTTATTTGCCAACATTTATCACGGGCACACAAGATGAAAATCAGTTATCTCTTCTATTCATCATCTAGCGCCAAGGATTTCTTAATTTCCGAGAGAACCGCTTGACCGCAATATGCAGGCATCCAGAGCAGTACACTTATTTTGAAGTTTTGCGCTTACCAACATCCATTTTTATTCTTATAAGTTTTTATATCAAAGGGTTATATAATATTCAGCAATAATAGTTACAACATCTGTTTTATTATCAGAGTACTTATGTTTTGCTTTTCTTAAAGTATCTTTTAATTTTAAATTTTCACAACTCACTATGACAAAAAAACAATAAAAATATAAGCTCACAATGGTTTAAGTAAATGCAAAATTTCTTAACATATTTCTTCGTAATGTCCGTAATAGAATATCTTCCTCAATAGTTTGTATGTTTATTATATTATTTTGTAAATATAATGGACTAGCATTGCCTAGAATTTTATTGAATACCAGCTGTTTGATATTGCTTTCAGCCGAGGCTGGTATACAAGTTGTACGAGTTTTAACTAGCAATACTGTTCCCGTTGACCATTATTGCTAGTGTCACTAGTTTGAATTTTTTATTGTGAACCTAAAGCTCATGAAATTATAGATTTATTTTAGAATCACCGTATAGTCCTATTACTATTGAAAAACTACTTAGCACAGAGATAATATATTTAATTTATGTACAACGACGTAATCATGATTAGTAGTTCGAAACTAACTATTGCTAATATTTAATAATGTTTTTTTTGAAGAAATAAAATAAACATTCTGAATTTTAATGTAAATCCTATTAACATGTGAAATAATTAATATCTGTGCTAAAGTATTTAAAATGAACTGCCGAAAGTATAAATGAAATGAAAGTAGAAATGAAGTGTAATAGTTTTACATACATTTTATATTTATATCAAGAGAAATACAAATTAATGAGTATTTAAAATACCCTTTTTTAGCTATTAATAAGAAACGTACAGTGTGACGATTGAAATATAATTAAATAAATATTTTTGTTTTATTGAATAACTAAAATATTGTATCCGACAAACCAGTTTTAAATTTTTTATTATAATTATTTTTATGCATGTAATTAAAAGACGTTGGAAAGTTTCTTATGGAATTAAGCATTAAGCTTTAGTTATAATTATAAAAAAAATGAATAAAATTATCAAATCCTACATTTTGATTTCAGATATGATTTTTATATTACTATAGTATAAAAAAATATAATTGTAATAACAATGACTTGGTGTGAAAGAAAGGATTAATAAAAACGGTAACTAAGAAAAAAATTTAAAAATATCCAAGAAATCGTATAAAACAATGTATCTCTAGTTGTAACTGCCACAGTGGTAGAAGAAAATTACATGTCTCAAACTTAAATCTGATTTAAAATATATGTTCACCTACCAAGCTTGAACATGTATAAAGCAAACAAGGCGACATTTAATTGGATTTCGTGACGCAATCTTTAAATGATGTAATCCTGAAATCCTTTAATTCAATATATTTTTCTTTAGTATTTCTAAAAACAATTACAGTTTTACAATTATTTCTCAGATCACTTATAATTACAATTTTAAATGAAGAACTAGGGCTAGTCATCATAATAATAAATAATTGAGCGTAAACTACGGAATGACAACAAAAGTAGTAGTGTAAATACATTTTCTTGTTAGTTCTTAATACCATTTATATACAATCTTTAAATTAATAACTCAGCTGTCTTTATAAGCAAAATCTAAAATACATAGTACATCAAGTATTTGTTATTGAAACTACAAATAAAAAATAATTCTACCCTGTCAATTAACTCTTGCTATTTCTGAACCTATTCGGCTTTCAGCCGCACTAATAGCTTTTTAATTTTTGGAATTCAATACTTTTAGTGAATGTCCAATAGTTTTAATATATTTTTTTACGGCGATAGAGCCTAGCTGTGGTCAAATCATCGCAGCTAGAATATGGGCTGGCTCGACCCTGGAAATACCACCCTCTCACAGAAGATCTGTGAAGTTAGAGAACTGGTTAACCTTTCCCTTTTCCAATCCTTTCCTTTCCTTCCTACTATATCCGCAAAATACTTCTACGGCAGTCTATGGGCAACGGTACTACCTACGTTAGGTAGGCCGTTTGCTTGTTTGACCCCTTTGTCATGTAAAAAAAATATATAAATAATAATATATAAATATAAAAAGCAACTATATTTGATAAATAACTTCGTTGTATAAAGATAATTACATAAGAATTACGATTTCATTAAAGGTACAAATTTCATTTAATTAAACGAGTGTTAAAACTGTAATACTTACAATATAAATTTAATATATTTAATTTTTATTGTAAGTAGTCCATATATTTCTATATTGTCATATGGCTAAATCCTAAAATTTACGTGAAATTTTATATAATTATAAAAACACTTTTAATTAAAGTAAAAACTGATAATAATAATTAAACAGTGCAATTTTACTAGTTTTCTTAATGAATCATAATCAAATTGTTCATAAAATCAACAAATTCAAAACTGAACTGAATTGAAAATAAAATAATTACCTTATATTTCATATTTCTTTTGCAATCTGATTTATAGTAGTATTAATCTGAAGTGGATTCTAATAGCTCTTTTAATTCTTTCAACGTTAATTATACATGGCTTTGTGAAACTGCAAGTAAGTTATCTTTTTAATAAGTTACCATTGCGATTGCCTGTTTAATGTTTGTATATTTATTTAAGTTCAAGCTTAATAAAATATTCATTTTAAAATAACATGAATACTTATCTTTCGTTTTAGAACCAAGGTATTATTTTTCCTATTTCACGAAATTGCTCTATTTACACCTAATAACGACAAAATAATTTTATTTATTTGATAAACATTATTGAAATTAAAAACGCTTAATGAATCTTAATTGAGTTTATATCTTTTATCTTAACTTTTATCAAAATGTTTTATAAGTATCTTGTATTCGTCAAAAGTATACTGTAAACTCCTACAGAACATGGATCATTTAAATATATATTAAGAAGTATCTTAATCACGTTTCTAGACGATTTTAATCTGATTTCATTAGAGAGATATTTGAATTTCAAATTTTACTAAATATAAATGTAAAACGTAAATTGTATATTTTCAATTGATCTGCTATAAAATTATTGGAACTTATTAATAATATCATAAAAATAAAACGTCTATTATATTCTAAAGAAAACCTTGAAAGACAGACAGAAAGACTTCTAAGTTTTTCTTATAAAAGACAAAATAAATAAAATAACCTTCTGTATTTGATTTAACCCACCTCTGATTTGATTTGGGTTTCTACGGAAGTGCTAAAGAAAAATCAAAAGTTTGTTAAAAAGTCATCTGATGAAGTAAAAATATTTTTATAAATATTGTGTTTTTTTTAAGGGACGAAAAAATTTCTTAATAGAAAATAAGACACAGATTTAGAGAAATTTAATTATATTATCAACTGAAACAATTGTGTACCTAGAATACAATTAAAAAACTGTGTTTCCTTGCGAAATATTTAAATATAAATAATTACACTGTAATTTGTATTTCTAGGGGGGTGACAAAATATTTGAATTTAAAAAGTTCAACTATATGGAATATTTCCTTGAAACACAAATAAGTTAATTTGGTTTATATATTAATTATTTTTAGTCGATTGCATCAATATAAAGCAACTATTGGAAGGCCGAAGAAAATTAAAACCTAATTAATTCTAAACTACACTTTTAAATCAATATAAAATTGAATATTGATTGATGTATAATATACTGGATGTAAGCTTGTACTAGCTAGTAAAATAGTAATAATACATTTATATAATTCATAAGTTGTCATTCCCTATAAAATATAAATCCACATAAATGTTCCGTTCAATAGAAATCTATCTAAGTAAACATATGGGGTTATAGCGAAAACAGTAATAAATAAGAATATAATTTCTTCGAGTTAAAATATAAATTTTGATATGTTCATATCGGATTTAATATATCTTCATTGATTTTAAAGAAGGATACATCATCGTTGCCGACGTCACTAACTTCAATTATTTCAGCACGTTTCATAATATTTGGTCATTGTAATTCTTGAAGGTTCTATATATTTCAACGGTCCGCAGTCACTAGACTGTAGAGAACCCAAACACCCTATTTATACCATAATTTAAAAACAATTCTAATTTTCTTGAATACACTTATTAAGTTAAATTTTTTGTGTGCATCACTATCCGTATAGACTACAATCTAAGAACGGAAATTTAACGAGCAATATAAGATAAGCTTTCGGGCGCATGTTATGAAATCATTAAAATCTTTTAAGTACTTCAATTTATATACAGAGACTTTATTTTAAAAATAAATATACCTTACTTTCTTTAACTGTGAATATTATATATTATGATACAGTAAATTCATTTTAATATGTCTCTTTTCTATTTAATATAAAAGATTGTAATTTTAATAAATTGGATCACATAAGCGTCTTTCATTATAATATTGCGAAAAATATATATTAAGAATAATGTTTAGATATTTTGTATTCGTATGAGTAAATAATATTGCTGATAATATTAACGTATGTCTACGATTATTATGGTTTGCCATTGCGAAATAAAAATATATTAACTAGGATTTTTTGTTACCTTTACATTGATGAGTCTTATTTATTATTCTCATTTCCCTGGTAAACATTTTTTATTAATTTAAATTTGACTGGTGATTGTAAATTTAACTTTAATTTACGAAGTTAACCCGTTATAAAGTAATAATTAGTAATGATGAAACATATAACTTACAATAAATTACATATAAAAGACAGTATCATATTATAAATGTTACTTTTTATTTTTATATTATTAGAAAAATTACATACATACATCATATAACAAATTCATAATTTTTCATATCATATAAGTAAGGCTTTTCCTAAAAACGGGTATAATACGGGCGTTTAAGGATTATATTATTTGAGCTGATCTTGACTGTGATTGCGTTTTCGTTGCGTTTAATTTGTACTTAAAACCTTTGTATATATATTAACAAATCATTTAGTCTCTGAGTGTTACCAAACATGTCGAATATGTTAAAAGCATACGAAATTTAACAGTAATATTAGATCTGATATAAAGTAATAGAACACATTTTTTGACTAGGACTAAGTTCTTCATTCCTTTTATCCTTAATCTATATTATATACCTGTATGTAATATAGATTAAGGATAAATGTTCTTTAAATATTATAAATAGAGTTTATCAGATCAGATATTTGGTTCAAGCATCCTTTTAAGTAGCATATTTCACTCATAGCAATTTCCGTTTCTTTCATTTAAAGGGCTTTCTTTTAAAATAATTCATGATTAAATATATTTTTCAAGTTAAATTAGATGTTTCTTCCCTATGAAACAGCACAAACTTCTTTCTGTAGCTCGAGTTCAAACATTTTGAATATATCATAAAATCAAGCGCATGTACATTGTTACTGGGGTAATGAAAGTGCATGGTGTCATATATAGACACAAGATGTCTATTGTTCTTCAGTAGCTGTATAGCATGAATGTCTTATGTAATAGATTGTAATGTTTATGAGAAGCTACCGAAATTTGAATTGAAAGCGATGTGCTTCATACTGGTATGTTTCTTAAAATTTAATACATTTAAATATCAACATTGAATTTTTGATGCCGCAAATGAATTGTAAAGTTATTATTAGTTAACGGTAAAAGTTTCAAAAAGTGTTTTCTATTGATATTTGCAATATTACGGTTATAATTGCGTGGGTTTACATTTATATGGCTATTCTATTGATATCTACAGTGTGGGAGTAAATGACGGCAATGATTTTTTTTATATATAATATATAAGCTATGCATTTATTGAAACTTCTAAAGCAATGACTAATTATTATTACACTTTCACAACTCTATTTAGTAAAGTTTATTTCTAAAAGTAACTAAAATCGAAAGAATTAAACATCTTCATATTTATTAAATCTGTTCTTTTAATATTCAACCTATAATATATTAAGCTTCTGAAAATGAACGATATAATAAGGTGAATCGTATCAGTGTAATCCTCATGATATACTCGTACTTGTAGGTCCGTATAGTGATCGAGAGATTGCCGTCAGCCACTGATTGAATCCCATATACATATAATCTCAATAGTGCGTCTTATACAAGGTAACACACACAAGTTAATCAAAAGTGAACTTCAATAAAAATATTTTCTCAAATGAAACCATGAAACTGGATGCAGTAGCCTTTACATCTTATGAAAAGATTTCCCTTTTCACAGAAATTTGTATTTAGTTATGATTTTGTTAATTATAATATTACGTTTAATCTTAGACGAATAAAAAAATCTCGGAGGGATACCTTCATAGAGATTCTTGAAAAATTTTAACATACTTTTATTACATAAGTTTATTACTTACTTTAAATTATTATAACAGGAGGATTTTTATGTGTATAAAAATTGTTGCATTTAGTTATGGGCTGAGAAAGTCTACAGAAATTCCAAAAATATGTAACATATCAAAATACATGTTCTAATATTTATGTAAAAAAATTACATTTTAGAATTTGATATATTACAAAATGAAATAACATTATTCTTGTGAATCCACTCTTATGTTAATCGCTTATTATTGCTAATATTACTATCGCCCCTCAGGTGGACTCACTATTATTAAATTAAACGATTTACCTGCTGTGCCTTGATGAAAGCCTACATCACAAATCTAATAACTTTAAAATGATTTACAAACTAGGGTACTTATTTCAAAAGCTGAGAATTCTTAATTGTTACAAACTCAATTAAGTAAATTAGATGCTTTACTTAATTTGTTCAACGTAATATTTTTTTCTGTTTTTCATATTATTATATAAAAATTTCACAAATTTAAATTTATATAAAAATTTCACAAATTTAAATTTATATAAAAATTTCACTCAATTTCGAGATGAAAATGTACTTAATATTTATCTTTAATTATATGTCTTGCTAAGAATTTTCTGTTAACTAAATATTTGATAAACAAATATGTAATTTTTCACTGAAAAGGACTTCTATTAATATTTACCTATATTTTTTATAAATATTACTCATACAGGATATATTTTATACGTCATATAAAATACTAGTCAGAAGTAAAGTGAGTAATTCCTTCGTACACGTTCCAGAGTGTACAGGGTGACTGGTGAATTACTATCAATATTTAAGGAGCATACTCGGTACATGATTCTCATTCGAATTATGTAAAAAAAATAGGTACTTAATTTTTTGACAAAATTTCCGTATAAATAAATAAAGTGTTGACACGTTCCAAGTGTTCCTAGTGTGGACGCGTACGGCGGCGTGCTGATACAAAACCACGCCCCCGCTGCGTATGTGTGAGTGTGTGTGTATACCTAATCTGTAGGGTGTTCACACGATGCGTAATTAATTACATAACTTTTGGTTAACTTTACTTAGAAGTTTATTAATATTTATGTTATATTAATTTTTATTTTGTCATATATGATCGTCAACTACCACGTCCTCAAATATCGATAGTAATTCACCAGTCACCCTGTATAATGTAAAACATGGAGAGGATGGCTATTTTTCGCTTGTGCCCTAGACAGACTAAATTTTAATTTAATAAGCTATTGTTACCAGTTACTCTCTTTTGTAGGACTCTCCACAGACTCTAAGCCAGTGAGGTGACATTTGGCTTTGTCTACCCAGTATTAAACACACCACGGGACTTGTGTTTTATATAAAAAAGCTGTTCTGACACGAAATACTTTAAAAATAAATAAAAAAGTTTTAAGTAAATATGAACTTATATATATATTGCGTAGCAAAACAGGGAATTTGAAAGGATCCTATATCATTGTATTGAAACCATTTATAAAAATTAATTTTGATAAAATATTACAAAAGAAATAAATACCTGGGTATAATAGAGCTGTATTTGTTGAAAAAAACCTTTTGTCAATATATATATTTTTTTCAAATGAGAATCCGAATTTTAATATTTTTTCTTGCATTTTTTTAAATTAAATCTAATGTATTCCAATTCGTTGAAAACAACTATTGGGTTAGTTTTAATTTTGAATATACAGTATATATTATATTATTTTTGTTAAAAATAAAAACTTACAATGTCTCTAAATATTTTATAATATTTGCTATAAATTTATTTTTTAATTTTATTAATCATTAATAAATTGTTTGTATGTTATCATAGCCGCTTTTCTTCAAAAATTCTATATAAAAATTTATAATTCACCAGTGAAGCAGTTCATATCCGAAGTTATTTATAGCCCTAAGTCTTGAATCTATCATTATTTTTGATCCAACGTTTTTTATTTCGTCATGATTATTAATTACATTACATTTTCCCGCAACAACTGAACGGGCCTGTAATCACTAAAACGTCTTATTTTCTGTTCCAAAATTTTGTGTTACATATATACATATCTTTATATTAATGAGACATATTTCCATTTCCATTTCGTTAAAGAACATGAATTATTCATTGTTTTAAACACTGTCTAATATTTTGTCAGCTGATGTGAGGATACCTTGTAAAAATAAATAGAGTGGAAAATTACCGCAAGAATGTACCTGAAAGTGTGAGTACTTTGAGAGCTCCAGTTTGTTTGACAAATATTATGTGCGTCCTATCGAGAGACTACATACATGAATAAATTTTAAACCGAAGCTACATAGGACCCTCGAGGGAAAGGACATAAAGAAACTGTGTCAAAAGCAAGTTCAAACAAAAACATTAATATCATGATCTCATACAATTTTGTAGCAAAACATAAAATAAAATAAATGTTAACCTATACCCAAGGAAACACACATTTATTCAAAAGGACACATATTTTGTTATCTTTTATTAATTGTATTTCAAACTAAAAGTCTATAAATTATTATTTAATTGAAATTCATCTGACTAATATCACATTACCAATTTTCTTAAGGTTTGTTAACCTTTATCATGGTAAATTCTATGTACAATATAAATTTTATAAAACTATTATTATTTAACACTATATCGGTCTTTTTATTTTTAATTTTTTTTGATGTCCCAGGGAAACTCTTTTTACGAGCCGTCCCACCGGCCTTGGTGGGGCCGGAAGGGATGTGTGAGGCTCGGCCTGGGCAGGCCCCTACTCACTAAAACCACTGCAAAGGCAATGGCCGCTATGTCGGTGTACCCCGGATCAGCCGATCATCAGATGTACCAGCGACTGGCCGGTCCAGGCAGAGTTAATAATTATTTTTGGCTTAATATTTCATACAGCCAAATTATAACATTTTAAAAATGATACATATTTTTAATTCTTAACGTTAATGTTACAAATAAGAAAAATAAAAGATGTTTAAAATGTTGCGGTAGATTGTAGTTCAAAGTTACATCGCCCTTTTATTTCTATCACGACCTGAAAGAAACGCAATCTCTTGGGGGCCGGACTGTGAATCGATAACGATGGATAATACATTCAAGGAATCAAAAAGCTATTTCTGTGTGAAATTTTCAGCTAAAACATACATCCAGACATACACACATACAAGTATTTGTTTTAATATTGTAATATATATACAACGCAATATTTTTAGTAAGAAACAATAAAATAATGTGTCCATACAAGAAAAGTGTACGAATAAAATTGTATGTAAAACATGTATATTTTTATTTAAATTAATCCTGTGGCCTGTGTATGTGTACAATTACAAGGACATAAGAACTTTTTTCAAATAAAATAAAAAGGAAAAACAAAAGGTCCTATGGGATTTAAATAAACTGAAGTGGCCTTTATACATACATAAACAATACATTTTTAAGCTTTGGCTTTATAAAGTAAAATTGTATCTCATTTTCTTTACAACATTAAATGTTTTTCTTTACAACATTAAACACAAGTTTGAACATTTTGACACCGTTTCCATTTTGTAGATCAACAATAAATTGTGACGTCTACACCTCGCTTAAATGAGCGTTGTTTTAAAATATCCCATTTACCGCACTAAAGAAATTAATAAATTTTGTATACATTTTTCCATGGAATACCGCAAATTCCTTCTTATTTTGTATCTAAGCGCACGGTAGTGCGCTGGCCAAGTTCCAGCAACAGGTCGCGCGCATGCCGTGCACTATTTACACGAACCGTTTCGATCCACTTTTGACCCCCCTGTAGCTCAGTATATTTCTTAACAAAAAGTATTCAAATATAGTTACACATTTAAATAAATATAGATAAAATCGAAAGTTACAATGATTTCGAAGTGGTATCTAAATTGTAATAATGATTTAATATACATATTTGAAAACATTTAGCGAAAGAAACTTTTTATTTGTAGTTTATAATTAAACGAAGGGGTAAAATATCGTTTTGGATTGACTGACGTTATTAGATAAATTTTACTTGTCTTTTACAATGTCTGATGTATCAATGACATTAATAACAATAATGAAGAAAGACGTGATTGTGAACGAATAAATCATATAAGTAACATCATTTAAATTGACTTTTATAAACATTCTTAGCCAGATAACTTTTTTTATTCTAATTCTTTGAAGAACATATCTTCATACAGACCTCAGAAGTAAAAGGCGTCCAGTTTAAAGCTTCTAAGTGGTAGATAAGCTTACAATTTAATATTTATTTTTTTTATTCTTAAATTTTCTATCGTTTAGTAAAGAAATTTTAATTGTATTTTAGTTTTATGTAATTTTAATGAATTCCATGATATTAATGCATTCTACGTTTATATTTTTGTACAGACCTGCAATTATTTAAAAGATTTCAAAAGAAAAATGGTTATTCTTGAGAAAGGCCAATGTAGAATTGATTAATTTATAAATTTGATTTTGCTTTTTATTGAGGAATGCACACTACGTAAAACATACATGAGACTTTAAAAGATAAATAATAATCGTAGTGATATTTTTAAAACTATATCCCTAATATGTCTCCCCTCAAATGTAATTGAAGCACTTTAATTGTAAAGAAACGAATATATACATATTTATATAGCTCATATTAAGAAGAAAATGATAATACATTTTTGATATGATACATAATATTTAGCGTATTAAAACTGTAATGAACTCCGTTTATAAAAGATCTCAAATATTATTATTTCAATTAATAAAAAAATCTGAATTCAGGATGAAGTCATAATTTAACTTCAGTTTAATCACGATGATTTAAACAGAACTTTGGCTAAAATTGAAATACGAACTTTCTGATTCATGGTAAACTTAGTTTTGAAGCTGTGTGATATATTCGTATTGTCACTATTCAAAAATATTAAATATTATTACATTTGAAAATTTTATATATAAAAATAAATAATCTTATTTTAATTATGATGGATAAAATCTTGAATTACATACCTACGTAAAAAGAAAAATGTATTTGGCAGAAATTATTGTATGAAATATAAATTTGACTGAATCGTGAAATTAGTCTGATTTAGGCTTGAGCGATATATTTGAAGAAAAATCATAAGGGTATTAAAAAAAGATTATGTGAAGATATAAAATTTATGTACGTTGTTCGAATATTATTCCCGTTCCCTATTTTATATTTTACCCTATGTGTCGTTTCTTTATATAAATAAAAAAAATTGAGTTTTTAAAAAAGTCATTACATATCACTCCGTCCCTATTCCCAATGTATGTATGTATCGAAGTGTATGAATTTTATGGAAATAGCACTTCATATGCTCGAAACATATTTTTTTAACTACAAGTTTTTACGGTTATTTTCATATAATCTTCAGCACATCTAGGGTTTAAATATGGACCTTATCTATATATACATATATAATTTCAAATTTATATTTATATATATATAATTTCAAATTTTAATTATGACCACCAGTTTGCGTAAAATCCAAATCAGATTATTGAATGAAAACTTATTTTACTGTTAACATTCCCTAAGAAAATTAGACAAGTTCTATTTTTTTTTATTTCAACCTTTATGCACTTCTAGCACATTTGTAAATTAATACAGTGTTTAAAATATGTAGGACATGGATGCAATCAATATCCGACGAGCTCGAGCATATCTATGCAACAGTTTTTTTTTCCTTTTTTGATCATCTAAAGCCGCTCTCCCAACCGAAGAAAAGGCACGTCATACAACATTTTTTCTATTTGTTATGTAAGCTTTACTACCCAATTGGCCTCCGTAATGCTCAAGTAAAGTCTCCTGTAGCATCTACATGAAGAATATTACTTAAAAATTATTATCTTACAAATTAATATTTGCTTTATTTGCCTAAGATTTATTTTTCTTCTTTCCAGAGACCTTTCTTCAGTTAAGACCAAAAATATGGGTTTTATGTTTTTCTCAAACTATTGCGTTACTAAAAAATATACAATAATCCGTTAGCAAGCTAGCATGTCATATCATCAAGACATCTTTAATTTATTTATCTTTAAGACTTTCCTGAACCCTTCCGATGAAACCCAAATCAGATTAACGTCAGGACTTAGTCAAATACAGAATCTTGTTTCATTTAACAAACTCATTCTTTGTACTAAGGTATGAATGCGTTAGTATATACGTGAAATAATATATTCATGGATTAATTAGTTCAATTATCATTTGTGTAGTTATAGTATAAAATAATAACTATTAAAAATTAACTTTTAAAAACAATTACTAACATATTTTAAGCAAATGTAAAACGTTTATATTAATATTATTTAAGTAGATTGCATATTGATTAAAAATAATAAGTTAATTTAAGCAAAGTACAAATGGAAATCATAAATTATATACGTATCAACATATTAAAATAGTGTTATTTCCAAAACTTTTGGGGAATAAAACTACAGTTCTTGATTGGACAGCTTGGTCTTCGGTCTTGTTAGTGTTACTTTATACTCCTACGAAAACTAATTTCCCAACATTTCTATAATAATTTAAAGTTGTTAACATTTTAGTTAAAAAATATTATTTTCATGGCACATTTTAAATTACGGTCATTTTAAAATGTATAAACGAAATATAAAATATTGCCAACAATTGTTGCTCTTTGTAGCATACTTTGTGATAAGAAAATTTATTTAAAGTAAACTGAAAGAAAAATTCAATATATTGTATGTATATGTACAATATAAATAAGCACAATTTTATTTAGTGTTATTTCAATGTAATATTGTAAGTTTGAGTATTAATACCTATAAAAAGTTGCAGTTTGAATACAATTTGTCAAAATGTATTTTATAATCTGGCGTTTGCTTTATGATTATTATTATTTAAATCTTTGATACATCAGCTATTGAAGCTGTCAAGTTAAATCGGTTGTCAAGTCACGTCGATCAATTTGCAAACATCTCATTTAATATCCATTTAATTATGTATAATGTACAAATAATGAGTTTTCATAAGTAACAATATGCCGTGGTAATATAAAATAGACTGCATAATGGAATCTTATAGATTATACTAAAATATGGTGATATAAATATAATGAAATCATTAAAATGTTTATTATATCAAAATGCTAACAACATATTTTCCATAATCCTCAAAATACACACACAAAATACTCAAATGTGACTTAATGAAGACAGTGTAATAATATAAAATTATAAAAGATATTAAAAAAGTTTACAAATGTAACGATTAGATCGAATACACAAAACATTTGGTTATTGTTTATTTCTCGAAAATTAAATAATTAGTTTGAAATTTAAAAAAAAATAATTATTATTTTTGAAAAACAAAATCAAGATATAGTGATGAAGGTGAAATCTTTTAATTTGTCAACATATAAAATTAACAAAGAAAATTTATCCAAGTGTCCCAAAAAATGATAACAAATACGTGTGTAGAAAAGTCGGTGTATTTTAACTCTTACTAATATCAAAGAAAATTAATGGCTTGATTTAGAAAATGTTAATTGATACTTCTAAACATATATCCGTAATATATTTCGATAAATATTAAACCGAACTCAACCTATGAAGTATATAAAAATTAAAATATCGAATAACAACCCATCAATAGTGAAGTTATTTAAATTATAGTAAAACAAATATCTAATCTTTACGGTCCCTTAAATTTTGCCCAAACCGACTATTGATCATTATTTTTTCTTTACTTTTTTATATTGTATTGTTAAAAATCAGTGAAATGCCTTAATTCAATTGATGAACGGATTGCGATACGTGAGATTGATTATCTTATTATAAAAATAGGCTATTTTTAATGATACAATAAAATATCCAAATTTATATTTTTTAATAAACATAACTTTCAACAAAATATCCGACATAAATCCATTGAAGTTAAACTAAGTACACGAGTTGCAAAATAAAAAATCTGACTAATACTAATTAAAATAAGGAAATTAAATATTTCTGAGAAAGATATTCAGCTTAAATTGTTTATGGAACTAAGAAACCTCTATATCGGATTAAATCTTGAGTAGATTTGGATTGAGTGGAAAGAATAATTGAATCGAAAGAATAATTGAAAATAAAGTGAAAAGAGTAATTAGGTGATGATAAAATATAATGTAAAAAATAAAAACATTGTTTTACAAAAATACGTAATACCCTTAATTTAACCATTTAAAATGATAAAAAATTGTTGACTCATATGTATATGAATTGTGTTAAATTTTACTTGCAGCAATAATAAAATGTAAACCTTTAAAATAAATAAATGGTATATTCGTATAATATACGTATAATACATAAAAACTAAAAAAATCCATTTAGATTTGATAAAAAATTATAAGAGCAAGTTTTATATAAAAATGATTCACAATTCTCAATAGCTTTAGACTATCCAGATCACAGATCTTGTTGTTCATTGCTTTGTAAAGCTGAAACACTACTGATTCCTAATATTGGGTAAATAAGACACAAGCTGGCGATAACGAACAGACTCACGATCTGTGCTCATTCTTTCTATTGAAAAAGTCGTTACGAGATAAACTCTGTGAGATAATAGTTAAGGACCAAACTTGTCTTAAAATTTTTGTCTTAAGCGCTGAAAAAATATCTACGTAGTTTTTGAGATAATGATAGATTATGCAACAGACGGAAAAACACATTTATACATAAACACCTATTATTATATTTAGCCAGTTTTTACTCTTAATATAGTAAAAATATTTCTTAGATATCAGAATTGTTTAATATAACAATACTAAAAACAGTGTTCCCTTATAAATGAATTTTTGAAATTTGATTCTCCTTAGAGACTGTAACAAAACCTTTCTTATTTTTTTTTACAGAACTAAGACTATCTACTGATTGATCGCAAATAAGATTCCTTTACTCTCGGAAATATGAAACTTTTAAGTTTAAATGTTCTTAGTTGAAGAGCTTAAATGGGCCATTGATCTATATATGAATTATCTTTAAGAAGTAACTGAAGTCGGATTATTCTTGCTCTCATCGAGTATTAAGATTAATTTCTTTTCATTATAATAAAATTTGATAAATCTTTTCAAATTGTTATGGTATTTTTACTTGATTTTACTTTTTTCATGTAATTTGATGCTAAGAGCAAATAAATAATAAATAATTGAGTGTTTTTGTTACAGCTTTAAAAGTAACTTATGAATGTAAAGATTTTTCTTTAAAAAAAATTTCGCGATAAAAAAACTGCATCAGTTAGATAAACAAAATCGTCTATTATATCCAACTATAAATCGGTATAAAGAATAGTACTTAAAATCAATCCTTAAGCAAGATATAACTTTATTGGGATGTTATCTCTATTGAGAACAGTAGATTAGATTTTCCACACTCCTTCCTTAAAAACATTCAAGTAAAATTACGTAATGTACTAGGTATAATATTCTGCGTTTTAGGTATTTAAATAGACTTTAATAGATCTTATTATCTAATTAAAATGAAAGAGAGTTGACAATTCTTAATTAATTAAATTTATTTATTATTACAATAATATTTATTCTTTAAAATAAAAACAACATTGCATTTGATTATTCGCGGCCACGTGAGGGTTGCCTTTATTAAAATACAAAGAAACTCAAAATACAATTTAAATTTCATAATACACTTTTAATAAGGTAAACCAATTAAGAAACTCAAATGAAATAGAACTGTTTTTATAGGTTCTCTAGTATTTATTTGTTTATTTAAATATTGTTAGTTATGAATTGGAATTCAAATTGAAATACAAATAGAGATTTCAGTTCTTTGTTATAATTTAATGATAAAAATATACTGTATAAAGATTTTTAAAACTTTACAAACTTTTTATAAATAAAACAAAATGTAGAGAAGTGTTTTATTTATAAGTTTTAATTTTATTTGAATAGTTGTATGTTTTAAGATTTTTATCAATATAATTTTTTTCGTATATCAACATGTACATACTTATAAAATAATTTGGTATGTTACATAGGAAGCTTAATAACAACAACAATAGTATTTGACGAGGCGAAAGACATTTGTAAATGTATTTCTACATGCAATTTTGAAGTAAGGATTTAAAAAATGTTTTCGACTGTTTAAATGAACTCATATATGTATCTATTACATTAAATAATTAAAATCTCCGTTCTTGTTAAATAACTTTAATATAAGAACTTATGAAGGAATACACCAGAGATTTAAGGAATTTAAATTTATTTTTTTGGTAGCAACTTTTTTAGTTTTATTTATTTATCGATGAATGATTAGAGTGTTTATTCTTTAAGTTGTAACTAGAGTATGTAGCAAAATATACATATAAGTAGAACAACGGAATTCAGATTTGTGGTCATATTTACGCAAAACGAAAATACTATGGATGCATAAATTATTATACAGCCATAAGGATGTTAGGGAAGTTGGTTTATTAATATTCCTCTTTAAAAAATACTTGAATTTCAAATATGTTGCTGAATGCAAAGTTTTATTTTATAAGTTTATTTTTAGCTGCAAGACATCACAGATATTAAATATCCAACAAAGTATGAGGTTCGGTAGTTAAGTTTTAATATAATTTTCATATTGCGGTTATTTTCTTGCTCATATTCCCTTGCTGTTATTGCTGACATATTTTATATAAATATTTCCTTCAATGTGACAATTTGATCGTGACATAAAAATAAAAAAAAATATCACCTCAACATACTCGAACTAGTTAAATATTTTATATTTTTATGAAAACCCTGTTTAAATTACGAATAATTAATAATCTGACAGTTTTCATGCAGCGAAGATGAAGAAGTGGAAACAAACTTCGAAGGTAAGGTTAGTGGGTGCGAAAACTAAGATATGCTTATCAAAATTTCATTAGTTATAATTTTTGTAGTTCTTTTGAGGTTTCAATTTAAAATAACGTAGATCTAGATCTAACGAGGATGCGCGCTGCGTCTATTGTTCGCGTCGTCCGGGACCGCGAACCTGTAGCCCCGCTGGCCAGCCGAGCGGGCACTGCGCCAGGCTCGTCAGTCCGCATAGACTTTAGCTGTGTAACACTTGTCCGTCATCGCTACGGCGATACTTACGAAAAATAATCTCCTTCTGTATTAATACATAGCTTTCAAGTAGTTTAAATTGTTTTTATAGTTTAAATTGTTTACCTTGTTTTATAAAGATTAACGCTAAAGATACATATATTTATTTTAAACTTTTTCTATATTAAATATTATGACATAATATATTTAAAGTAACAAGACTAAATTACAAACACTTTCATCTTGTCTGCTCCAGAACACATTTAATGTTAGGAAACCGAATAATGCAATAAATAGCCTACACATAAAAATCACATTTTTGTTTAAATATCAAATATAGATTTTTTTGGCCATTTTAAAATTTTAAATATATTTTCACAGACGCAAATACTTTGATCTCAGCTTCAAAATGTCCAATGTTCATTAAACCACATTTTATTAAAGCAATTGGTTTTTAAATAGGTTTGAATATATTTTCCTCTTTGTTTTTATGATAACAAATATCATTAAGTATTACTAAGCTATTTACATTTTATTCAAGCTACAATAATGGGTTGCTTTTTAAATGAGAGTTTTAAAAAATAACTTATAGATCTAACTGACTTTATTATCCTGTGATTGATCTGACAATGTTGAATATTATCTTACTCACATAAAATCCTGGCTTTCTATTACAATAGACTTTTATAAAACAAATGGAATGAATGGAATTGCAATTTTTATTTCTAGTTTTTTTTTTTCTATTGTATTCGTACATTGTGATTGTAGTTTGAAAATTTTACAAGCTTTTATTTAACTTCCAACTCAATTTTCAAGAAGAAATCTTTGATCAATTGGTTTGTAATTTATTATAAAAGTCGAATACGGATGACAATGTATAGTTAATTTAAAAACTTTATTATTAATCGTCCATGGTAGTATATTAAAAGTAGTTTAATGATATTTTATATTTAGTTTTTATAAGACTAATTTTAAAAAAACGTGCCTTATCTAAAAATTTAAAAATGAATTAAAATGTAATATTTACATAGGTTCAAAGTTTTATTTATAAGATCATTACAAAATATTTATGTGATGAACGCTTGTCGCTAGATTTACTTAGTTATCTAATTTATTCAAATCTTAATATAATATCACAACCCCTCAAATTGTCTTCAATCATTGATGACATCAAAAGCCATTTAGATAAGGGGCCATTAAATCTATTTACTGTAAACGATTCGATTTCCAAGCATGTTAGTGAATTTAACGGAACATATAGTCATAGTGCAATTTTGTCATAAAAATTACTTAAAAATAGGAGTCAGTAGTAAGCTTCCAATACGTAATTAAAGAGATGAATCGAATATCTTCCAAAGCATTTTGGCCGTGAAAAGTGAAGTGGCAAGAAGAAGTGAAGTAAAGTTTTTTAGGTGGTAGAGCCTAGCTGTGGTCAATTGATTACAGCTCAAACATGGGCTGGCTCGACCGGGGAAGTACCACCCTCTCACAGAATATCGGCGTGAAATAGCCTTTAGTGGCTGCGTTTCGTCCGATGAGTGAGAGAGCCAGTTGCCCTTTTCCTATTTCCCACCCTTCCCTACCATTTCCTTATTCCCACCCCTCCCTGGTCCATGGGCGGCGGTACTACCTTACTTCAAGTAGGCCGTCTGCTCGTTTGCTACCTTTGACATAAAAAAACAAGAGCTACTTCCACTATATTAATAAAGATGTAACACTAATATTTTCGGATTTACTTCGCATATTATATCATAATAAACTACTCTGCTACTCCCAATGTTTCGGTTACTTTGCAGCAACCTTGATCAAAGGCAGACGGGGTGAAATTGTCTGTGAGTCTTAGATGTCATTGATATAGACTACAAAAATGATGATGGAAATAAATACTAATACTTCTTTGTGAGTAAAGTAAAAAGTTGAAATTATGTGCAGTTTTCTTTTCTGATTCAAAATTTTATTGTGATTTCATTAACATAATCCTTAATAGAATCTTTATCATATGTCTTTCAAACCGACGCGACGTACCTAATATTTGTTAAACAAACGAGTCCTTACAAAACACACACAATTTCAATCATTCGCTCGCAGCTATTTTCCACTCTATTTATTTTATCACATCAGATGACATGGCATTTGACATTACATTAATTTTACAACTAAAATTCAATGTTAGTTGGATAGTTTTTCCCGACAAATTTCAAAAACCCTTCAATAGGTGGAATTGCTTGTATATGACTTGAATTCTTCACGGGAAAGTGACCCTTAGTCATAAAGGCTCCTCATTCCACTTCTTATTTATAAAGTTAACGAAAGTGTAAGAATGCTTGTGATTCCTTTAGTGACAGGTGAATTGGTTTTTGAAAAGCATGTAACTAAAATATTTTTTTTAGTTCCATGCCTTTGAAATAAAGCCAGTTTAAAGCTTCGTAAAGCTTATTTTCAAACAACGTAACCATAACTATTTTCCAAGCAGTACTTAGTAAGATTGAAATCTCTTTTCTTATTTTTGTACTTTTTTTTTTTTTTTTTTTTGTGCGCACTGGGATAAAAATGCTTTACGCATCCCCTCTCCGTCGGGAGACGGGGAGGGGTATGTGGGACTCCCCGGGAAAAGGATTCCCGGTATACCCACTAAAATAACCCAGTGGCGCTCCGACCTCGCCTGACTGACAGGGGGCTGGGAATCCGGTTGCATCCAGCCCCCCGCCTGCGATTGCCCGCCTTCTGGCAGACCCCTGGCAGATTTTTGTACTGCTTAACCAAATAAATATAGTAGCAATGCAATAAATATCTTATTTTTTTTAATTTGTATGCATTAAAAAAAACAAGTTCGAAATCTTTTCATTCATTAATTTACTTATTGCATGTACTGGAGGTGATTTCCATCAGATTTTTGCTATACACACCACATTGTATGCTCTAATTGCCCGTTATTGCTCTTTAAAAGAAATTGATTTTATTATAAAAAATTTTACGGAAAGTAAACAAAATTATATTGGAACTGCTAAGCATTTGCTGGTGGGATGTAAGGTTCTCCTGGACAGTGGTTAATACTCGCGTCGTCACGATAGGATTCTAGAGATCATACGTGAAGCGGGTAGTCTTTCGGTAGCCAGAGGGCAAAGTGATATAACCGCAAACGAGCGATCAATAGGTTTTGTGAGAGAGGGCACTAGGGCTATAAAATCAAACGTCAAGCCTTACTCTATCCTTAAAGCGGCTTCGAATTGGACTATCATGAATGATACGTATGAGAAACAATACAAAATCCCCGAGGATATTTGTGCGTCGGCCTCCAGACCAGACATATTTCTATATTCGAATATTTTAAATCGCGTTGTGATGATAGAGCTTACGGTGCTTTGGGAAACCAACATCCCTAAAGACCATGCCATCAAGGTCAATAAGAATTACGAGCTCACTAACGAACTAACTCGAAATAGGTTCGTCGTTGATTTATACGCGGTAGAGGTGAGAGCGAGAGGTATAACAGCTAAATCTCTCTATAACCTACTAAAAGACTTGGGCTTGTCCAGAATTAACATTAATTCATTCTTGCAACGTACGTCGAAGGCAGCCCTAGTAGGTTCTGTTCAAATTTGGTTAGGTAGAAAGAGGAGCTTGGACAGTGGAGGTGAGCGTATAACGCGCGTTAGATAAGGGGCCCCTTAAACCTACACCTGGGTCGCAAGTCCCAAGCACTTTTAAAGCTCCTCTCCCTGCAACGCGATGGACCCGGCTCCCGCACGGTGAATCCATTGAATGCTAAGAGGTTTCGTCTCTGATTATTGTTGAGCTATAGAAACATCTCGGTAAGATGAGGTAAAAGATATTTTGTTTCCGTGCTGTTTATATTTTCGGACCCGAATTGTATTGTATTTTCAAAACTTAAACGTGTTCTTATGGTGAAGTAATAAGATATATTAACAAAATATAAATTTTATTTATTCTACGTCGTTATACTTTTCAAAACGAATATTTATTGAGGGGATATTATAAAATCTATTGGATATTCAGTAAAAGCTTTGAGGAAGCTATCTCAAAAAGGAAAAAGCAATTAGTGTAGTTGAACTAGAAATAGATATAACAAAGTCAATCGTCAAGTTACAATTGGAAATCAATATTAAGAATATTTTTTTTTATTTAATTTTATTAAGAAATAAAATATAAATGCTATTAGCATTTTTATTATAATTATATGAAACAAGAATTACAATTTGATATAATAAATCAGGTAGAACTATTATGTCAACAAATACTTTTCTTTCTTCGTTCGCATTCTTTACCCGCAATACTAAAATGCAAACTATGATTTTGAAAACCCTTTCAGTAACAATATACATAAAAATCAGAAACTACATAAGAATATATGTACATTATCATGTAAGAACTTAAATATAAAAAAGTAATTAATTTTGCTTCAATGAAAATAAAAATTTAAAACAGTGTTTATGAAATATGATGAGAATCTTATTACAAAAATATTGGATAAAATCAAAAGATGAAGTTTGACTAGATGAAATATTAAACTTATAAAGTATATAAACATCAATCAGTATATTGAAGTATTTGAAATCCAATTTCCTTTCCCGCTGTGTAAGCGAAAACTTAGTCCAATTTTTTATAAAACGTCTTTAAGTACATACTTAGTCTATGTATTTTTTTGATAATCACATTTTATGCCCTTACGTATGTATATTTAGTCTTCACCATAATACATTTCTTCCAGATTTGACAATATACTAACCATAAGTATGTAGGTAATACAAAAGCAATAAAAATTAAATATTATTATCTATCGTTTAATTGTTCTTGTGAGTATAAATGAAATGTCTACTATTTTTGATAGACCAGTAAAATTGAAATAAAAAAATCCATTTAAAATTTATATTTAGGTAATCCCAGTGCTGGTTTGGTAGTTATAACTTGAGTTAGAGACTTAATAGCACAAAAGAGGATGATTGAATGGAAAATTGAATAACTGGACTATATGATCTTTTCTTATTACATGATTTGTATCAAAAGCAAAACATTTTTAATAAATCATGATAACTTTTCTTGTATTTAAAATGTAATGATTGTTAAACATTTTGATTATATCCGTAGAGCTACAAATAAGGTTTTGATTTGTTAGTTTGTTTTCAGATACATTATCACGGATATAAATTATATCGCGAAGAAAACGCATTGCTGCTAAAAAAGTACCACTACACAGATACACATAAATGCATATTTGCTTCCTCATATTGAATTTCCATTACTAATGCATGAAAAAATCATTATTTACTTACAGTTCCATAACGTCCTTCGGTTGAATCAAATATAAACGATGTTTATTTAGAAATATAAGGTAAATAAAATACGTAAACAAATTTCATTACGGAAAGAATTCTTGAAAAGTATTTAATTTTTTTTTCATCGAATAATAACAAAGATCCATATATGCACTCTCAAATATTTTAAATTATGATGAATTTGTACAAAACAAATTATTGTATTATTTACTTACTACTTACTCAGGCACCACCTTAAAGTTAAAGTTCACTAAAGTTATCCTTAAAGTGGGCAGAAAAATACTCTTTTAATAATATCTAAGCAAAAGCTAATTTGCAAACATGAATGAATATGAATCTACTTGATTTTTTATCTTAAAGACATCGAAGGCATAACTTTAAAAATTCTTCGTCCTATTATTTTTAACTTGATTCATAATTAATTTTTATATACTGCAAGACCCATTATATTACAATATATTTTCGATCACATTGTTGCTTTTTAACATATTTAAAAAAAGACACCAGGAGATAACAAAACTCTGTCATAATGGACTTCGGAAGTCAAACGGAACTCATCATTTAAAAATTTTACCTCATAATAAAAATTGTATTATCAAAAACAAAGTCCTGAAGACGTTTAAAGTTCCAATGAAGGCAATTTCTGATGGATATACATTTACGAGTCTAACAATAAGGTAGTTGACAGCTTGTGTTTAAAACCTAGATAAGGGGCACAACTGGAAATGCGTAACGACAGCTATCCCCCAAAAAGGAAAAGAAAGCGATAAACTCTCTAATAATGAGATTGGAACGTCTTTGGAAGCATAATACAAATTTTATTATTAAGAGAAAAAGTTTATATTATTAGTTGATATACCGAGCCACTATCAAGTAGAGTCTTCCTTCATTGTTGTTATTATAAAGGCCTTTGATCCAACAGATATTGGATATGACAATTTGAATTGTTATCAAGTGACTTCGATCAACTCTCAACGATGTTGATCCTCCGTATAATTATAAACTACAAACAATGAGTTTAAGACAATGTGGGATCGATATTACAAATGAGTTCTGGTAGAATGAACATCCTAGTTATATTAATTAATCACTCATCATATCACGTATATTTAAATTATGAAAAAAAAAGAAGTTATTAAAACAATTTATCCATAAACTTAGTGGAAAACAAGGAATACTTTTTAAAATGTTTATCATTATAAAATAACTCTTTGTAAGCAAAGTCTAAAGATTCCAATTTTCGTGCCAAAAATAAGAAAGTCCAATTTAAGAGTGGTGATTGATTAGGTTGAAATTTTTTATATAGACTAAAATGTAATTTTGAGATTGCTTACAATAAAATTAAAAATAAAGACTGCATTTTGTCACCAAATTAATGTCGTCAATCCTTTAAAAATCTGTTTTAGTTTCAATGTTTTAGTCGTTAAATTCATCTTCTATTTCTGGCGCTACATAAGTTGCTGAGGAGACAATTTCACTTTAATTCTGAGCTTAAAATGTATTTTAAGTAAAATATGAACTATAACGACATTGTTATTTAATGTTTCTGTATTGAATAAAGTAATCGTTCTAAATCCATGCATATTATTTCAAATTATGTATAGTATTTTTCTTTGGTTATTAATAATTGTCGGTATCTTAGATTTTACATCAGTCTTTAGAAAACAGGATTTCTGTTTCATGTTATGTAATTGAAACATCATATACTTCTTCGTCAAATATCACAAAGGTTTCTTTGCTTGAACAAAACCAAATCTCCCAAGGGGGAAATTGCGAAGTAGTTTTCTTATGAAGAAACTAAAATGAGTTACATTTGTGGTTATGCATATGTAGTTATAGTTACTTCTAGTATTTCTTATATTTACTCTAGCTGGGCCCGCAACTTCGTGTGTGTAAAATAGCTTTCTATATTAAGTTTCTTTTTTAATTACATGCAGACACACGAATGTTATGCATGGATTGAGTATTTCTTTCGAGTTAATTTTAAATTTTCAATATTATTTTAATACCTCGTTCAGAAGACTTTGATCTCAGCCTCAAAGTGTTCAACGATTTCCTTGAACCGGAACACAGTGAACAGTTATAAGAAATCATTGATAATAAAAAAATCCTAAAATACTTACAGAGAGCAATCACTAGAATTCAATAACAGTCGATGTGCCGATTTGAACACACAGTTTCACCCAAAGAGGTACATCTGCGCCCATTGTAATCTCTATTTCTATTGAGAAAGGTGGTTCAAGTATGTATTCCGACTAAGAAAAATACTGTTAATATTTTTAATACCTTTTACTTGAAGTATCTTACGTTCTTTTTTAAAAGCTGATGTTGGGAAAAAAAGATGCCTACCTATACGTTTTCTACTTCTCAAAGTTGTAAAGGTATCTAAAAACTGAGCTTCATTATAAATTTATTCATGTGCTTATGAAATAATCGATTCAAGAGGTCAAATGATTCTTTAAAACTGAACATCTTCATGTTACTGCAAACTTTTTGATGAAGATACCTTTCTGAAATATGTAGTTTAATTAGAGTTTAAGAAGATGGGAGTATGACATTTTTTTTTTTTCTAAATATGATAGGCCCCTCTTACTAAAGTAATTTTTTAAACAATTATTTTCCTCATTCTACATAATTAATTCCTTCATTTTAAATTTCTCAAAAACACGTTCCTAATATTATTAGCCAAAGAAATTTATCTTTACAAAGTATACACTTCAAATGAAAAATCCATTTAATCATGATGATAGTCATATTCCGATGAATAAATAACCAAACGATTTGGTTAAGTTTGTTTCAATTGTAAAGGAACAAAATCTACGTTGTTATTTGACAATACTGTATTTCCAATAGATTAATTAATCGCAAACATAGATAACACTATTCATTTAAATCAAAATACCATTAAACAATATTGCACTAGTATCTAATACACGTAACAAATTCAATTATGTTATAATATAAGTTCAGTTATTAATAATTTTTAATATAAAATAATTAAGAATAGCTGTAAGAGTTTCACAGAAATGAAATAAACAAATACAATTATCTTTACTTAAACAACATTAGTAATATATGCATGCATATAAACTTAGTAATCGTTACACTATCAAAATAAAGTGCATAACAAATAAACATAAATTCACATAATGAGACTGAAATTATTCCTTATGAAAGAACTGACTAATTTAGCTGACGAACTAATAGTTATCGCAGAACTTAACATAGCCAAATGCTATGATTTTACTTTCAAATATTTTTTTATGATTATCTTACAGATAAGCTATATTTACTGTATTAAATAGTTTTTCATCAAATACGCTTTTAAAATAATAATTAAGTTCTAAGACTTTAATCTCATTGACATAAAACTTCGCTACAAAGTTAGCGTAAAGGTCGTGAGTATGTAGTTAAAATAATTAAAATCGCATAGTAAATTGTTTCGCATAATATATGTAGTAATCGCATAGTAAAGATTTAACGTTATGATAATAAACCAAGAATAATTGCAACTTATAGTTGAATTATGCGTTATATTTTTCTTTTATTTGAATTATGATAATTAAAATAATTTACCATGATATATTTTGTAGAGTTTCAAACATATGAAAATCTTTATAAACTGTGTGTACTTTATTACAATTATTGGAAATATAGTTGCTAATTTTGCATTTATCACATCTTGTCTGGTAGATTTTGGTGGGAGTTACTTGTAATTATCTCGTTAGTACATATAATTATCACTATAGTATATTTTGTACATTTGAATTCAATAAATCAAGATAACTGTATCATATGGTCGTTTCCAAAGTTAGTAATAATTCTTCACTTATCTCTCACTAAAGTAATTTGAGAAGTAAGTTACATGGAGCATCGAATGTATGGGTACTGAGCATTGGGCATAATATACATATATTTCCGGCGTCGGGACGTGACGATCCCATCGCCCACTGGTGTATTCCGGTGCAATCAGTCACGGGGGGGAGGGCTGGGGGTACAGCCCTGGGAGTAAGACGGTCATGGATCTGGCAGGAGGCCGTCCGTGGCTGTCTTGGGGGGGAGGGGATACTCGGGTCTCTCCGGAGACCTGAGTTCGCTTGTGGTCGGTCGGTTTCCTCTCTGTCTGCCGTCGGGCGCTTGCGCTCGTCGGTGGGTGGTTGAAGACTGGCCGCGTGGGCTTGGGTGGGAGGGGTAAGGGGTTAACCCTCTCGCGATTAACCAAGCCCGCCAGGCGGGGGGACACTCCTGGTCACTTGGAGTGAGCCCTCGGGGGGAGGTGGCCGTTCGCGGCCCGCCGCCGGATCGTCGCGGATGCATGCTTCGGCGTTTCCCGTGGCGATCCACTTGGCGGCAACGGAGAGTGACCGCTGGTGTTTTAGTGGGTAACATGGGCCCTTCTGGCCGTGAATCCCACATAACCGCCTCTGTCTCCCCTAGACGGAGGGGAGGTATAAAACCTTTCACCGCGATAACAAAAAAAATAAAATAATAATATACATATATTAGAATAGATGGGCATAATATACATAAAATGAAACAATGTTGAACCTGAAATAGAAGTTGCTATACAAATAAAGCGCGTGACCCTTTAAACAAATGACAATAGGTATATAACGTACAAATATTTATAACCGCTTTAATAAATAAAGGCCTTGATTGAAAAATATAACAAAATATTTGAAATTTTAGTTACAATTTTTGAGTTTTGCCATTAGTCAGATTAAATCCTTGAAATTTAAATGTAAATAAAAATGTTAATTTATAAGGGTACAGTGACTTGTAAATTTCTTAAAACCAAACAAAATTTATTGCAATGCTGGTCCTCATTTACATACTAAAAACTTTTCCCTTTTTTAATCCAAATATTTACAGATAAAAAGTTCTTTTTATTTTTAAGAGTCCAATTTATTTAATGTTTAAACAAAACTTTTTTGTTAATATTATTATTCAAAAGTTAAAAAAACAAGCTCTCGACTTATATTAAGTTGGGAATTAAGTCAAAAACAGAAAACAAAAAGAAGAAAAAATGTTTGTTTAGAATTCTAAGTACATAAAAATATAGGGTGTCCCAACTAGAACGCAATTTTTAAATTTTAAATAAAACACTGATATTAAAAAAAATATCGTGAAACTTTATAATATCGTAAAGTAGATAGAATGAGGTTATGTATGGAACAAGATATCGTGCAGATGGCCGCCGCGGCTTTGCAGGCACACGCGCGAACTTTGAATGAAATTTTCTAGGACCGTTTTGCATAAATACTGCGGTATTTCATTAATACAGCGTCCAATTTCCTCTTTTAAGGCTTGAGTCGTCGTCGGCTTATTCGCGTGAACCATCGACTTCAAAAAACCCCAAAGAAAATAATCTAAAGGTGTTAAATCGCACGATCTAGGCGGCCTATTCTGGTCTCCAAAACGGGAAATAACATGACCAGGAAATGACTGATGCAGCAATTGAATTGTTTCTCTGGCTGTATGACATGTGGCCCCGACTTGTTGAAACCACATGCCGTCCACATTCATTTCTTCGATTCTAGGCAAGAAAAAAACTGGTAATCATTTCACGATATCGAACACCATTGACTGTTTGCGTTGTTGTTGTTGTCTTTACATCACTAACAGACTCAGTTTCGGCAAATTTATTCATTAATCTCTTTACAGTTGATTCTTTTTGAGTAATTTGCGAACTGTAGCCGCAAAACTTCCACCATTTTGGTAAAACAATTTTACAATGAAAATGCGTTGTTCATTCGTGTACCGCTCCATTTTTACAAACCTTGTACCTTCTACAAGCAAATAATAACAATTGTTCAAATGTCAAACAATGGCACTTAAAATGGAGCCAAAGTTAAAAATTGCGTTCTTGTTGGGACACCCGTTATATTAAAGGTAACATAATGTAATGTGTATTTGATATTAAGAGTTTCTTTCTTAAACTAATGACAACACTTTTTTTTCAAATGAAAACATCAAACTTCTGTTTTTAGAATTAACGATTTTCGAATTTTATTCCAATTTTCTCCTTCTTTATTTATTTATCTATAGATTTGCCCCTGCGAATCTTAACATATTTTAGCCAAAAACATTATGTAAATAGGGAGCCGATATAATTTGACATTAAAATTAATAAGGAAATTGATACGCAAGCACAGCCTAGTAACTTTAGTTCCAAATGCTGACGCTGCGCTATCGTAGGAATAGGGAACGGGTTTTAAAATGATTTCAGTTTTAATCAATCGTTGACTTAAAGATACCTGTTTAGAAAGTAATTAATTATAAGTTTAAATTAATACCTAAACATATTTTTTATAAATTGACACAAACGTGATCGAGTAAGTAATTTTAATTATTTACCAATAATCATGTCAAGTTTTTCTTCATTGTTGTTATTTCTGCCGCTGATACATCAGACATTGTAAAAGACAAGTGAAATTGATTATCAGATAGCTTCAACCAACTTAAAAAGAGATCTAACCCTTCCTTTAATTACATTTGATGTGGGAAAGGTAATTTAAAATGTATATTAGAATTTTCATTATAGCGTAAATAGTTATAACTTTAGAAATTTATATATATATATAGAGAATAAATAACTAAATTATATTTGTATATTATTAATTTCTATTTAAATTACTATATATTCTCTTAAAACAACGTCATTTATGTAATCATCCATCACAAATACAAGAGCCAATACAACGTTGTTTATCCTAAAACTCAAACAAACTTATGTTCAAACTTATATCACAAATTTAATGAAGTTATTTGATAAAATATTACTCGAAAAGGCGTATAAAAGAAATTATAGAATTATTAATATTATATCAGAGAACTTAAAAAATAAATATGCAAAAAAGTAAAATTATTATTGTTGAGAATTATTTAATAAGACTTTACATGTATTGAGGTCAATAAATTTCAAATTAAGTCTTCATTGAGCAAGTTTTATTCATGTATGTCATATATTTAGCAAAATTTATTCATTTTTTTTTATTTAATATCAAACATTATAAAAATGTTCAAAACAAACTTCAGTTTAAATTTTTATATCACTTATTTGGTAGCTATATCGCAGTACACCAATTACGAAATTACATGCGACAACGTAGTGATTTGAAGAGACTTGTTTGTATGTGGAGCATCTAAATGTGTTACATTACTCGAATGACGATATACATATATAACTTTAAAATGAAAATACATTCAAAACACTTATCATCTTAGTAACAAAAGATATATATATATATATTGGATCGCATAATTATATGTATAATTTAGAGGTTGTTACGTATGCGTAACAAATTAAATATCAAAACAATGCCGGGCCGAAAAAGTTGTATGGATAAAATGTCATATAACCAGTGACATTGCTGTTTCTTCGGAATGAACACCTGGCCGTGTAAACCAAAAGATCTCTGATACCCATATAACAAATGAAATGGCATTGCTATCCTAACATCGAAACAATTATTAGCTGTAAGTGATAAGTTTTAATTATGTAATTCTTATTACATATCTACGAGTATACGTAAGTTTCATAGTTCTTCTGGAACTACTCATTGGCAGTGAAACTCACACCATATTCAACTAGGTAATTAATGTTTAAAAATATTATTTATCGAATTATTTTCAGAGAATTGTATTAAAAGGAAAGAAGGAAAATTGAGGAGAATGAAATAGGCAATACTCCCGTTTGGGTCTCTTAATACGGTTTTGAACGAATTTACAAAATCGTTTGAACGACGTGACCGTAACTGAAAAAGCTATCGGACAGACTGTAATTTATTTTTTAACTCTGTTTGTTTGTAAATCTATATTTATATCGAATTTTGTTTTGATTTTCACTTTTATACGTAATCATAGCAAAAAAAATGTTACAACAACAAAGATATTTTTATAGATACAGAATTTGTTACTTCCATAAATTTTCTAATCAGTGTTTATTAAGAACAAATATAATGGATTTAATACAATATAATAATCAAGAACAATACATATAATTATCGTATTAAATACATCATATTTGTATATATATAAATATATATGTACAATTTCCTTTGCGCTTAATGTATTTTAATAGGCAACGACAGTTAAGATTTTCGCGAGTTTTTTCATACGAGTATGTAGCACAAAAAGGTTTTAGTGAGTTGGTACCCGTACAATGTGCTACCAAAAATATATAATATTAATACTCGATAACAAAATAAAAGATGATTAAGTGGTTTCGTTTCTATTAAGCTAAATGATTGTGTATAGAATTTATTATCGAAGTGTACAACTACGCAAAACATAATATAAATCTCTATTATCATTTATCCCAATAATTTAATTATTAGATAATTCTCTGACTAATACAACCTTACAATAGATTCCACCACTGATCATTTTTGTAATATTTTACTATAATAAAAAGACTTACTAATTTATTTATATAGTAATATTTGAAACTTATAATATCTGAAACTTTATATATATTTGAAAGTTATAAAAGATTGAACTCGGTCATACATATTTTAATAATTATAATTTAGCGATGTCTGTGACGTTTACAAATGCATGATTCGCCACAGGTTGTTATAAATTCGAATACAATATAATTTAATTTAAAATGTTTCACTTCGTGCTAAAGTTTTCGCTTGATTTTTTATAACTATGCTTGTTAAGTTGAGAAGCTTTGTACCTCTTATTAAAAGGTAACATGTCCATCAAAAAATATTATTCACGCATGTTAAATCTAAATTAAAAAAAATAAACAGTAAACTAAATAAATAGTAAACTATTAGTACTAAAGATAAATGATTACACTTGTCCTTAATAGGTGGTTGTTCAGTGTTTAAATTTAATGAATAAAAATCCAAACATGTTTTTTTTTCAAGCATTTATCAAAGTTGCGACGTCAATCTGCATTCTGCATCTGCATCTGTTGCAACGTTAATATTTTTCTCGAATATTTTAATATGATAAATATTCATCCTCTTTTCATCTGATTTCATGTAATTGTTGTGTCAATTGCAACACAGATTCTTTTTTTTTAAGACAAATGAGACAGAAAAATTCAAATAAAAATTAATTAAAAGATTATTGTGATATTTTCACACGTAAAAGATTTATAAAAATGTGCTATGTGCATATATATTTTAGGATTTACATACATTATTGGTTCGATCCTGGCAAGTACCAATGTGATTATTCCGAGTCATATGTACTTTCTAAGAGTGTTTAGACATCACTGACAGACGGTGAGTGAAAACATCGTGAGGAAATCTGGACTTATAAGTTTGAAATCACCAACCCATCTTGAGCAAGCGTGGTAATTAATGCTCAAAACCTTCTCTTTGTAAGAAAGAGGCCTTTGCTGAGCAGTGGGCTCTGATAGGCTGAAAAAAAAATACATTATTTTATGTAATGTGATGAAAATATATAATTTTTTGTAGAACTTGTAAAGTAAAATACATACATATGTGATTTAAATACGAGCTTCTTATAAAGATGATTTGTGCTGGTACTCTTAATTCGTTATGTCCAGAAAATAAATAAAATGATTTTCTATCTGTTTTCTGGCGTGTGTGTGATTTGGGTTTTTCATTGAAGGCTTAAGGGAAAATTATAAGAATATAGATTTTTTTGTCAGGATCAGAAATATATAAAATATGTCATCTCAGGACTTTTTTATTACTGTATTTTAAAAATATAAATAGAGTTTCTTTCGTCTCATATTCGTAGTAATATGTGTGTTAAAATACCAAAATTCAAACCAAAACTGGTAATTCTTAGACGAAAATAATTTTATACCAGTAAAAAATTGATAAACATTTGTTTTAATTAAAGAAGATCAATAGTATCAAGGAAAAATTACAAGAATTATTGAAAATAAATATTTTTTTTTTGCAAATCAACGAAAGATATTGTTAGCTGTTGCCTTACCTCCACTTTTATTATTTTTTTCTATTCATTCTAATCTTCAGAAAAATAAAGTATTCTGCCTTATAGCAAAACCTAACGTTTCAAACATTTAACAAAAAAATGTTAGATAAATGTTTTGCATGATTTTACCAAGGCATTAATTAATTAAAGTGGTAATGGGTTTATGTACAAGTCTAGGCGCTTATATCGCAACCACTGTTCATACCACTGTATCCTGAAACGTTGGTTTATACTTTATATATAAACATTGTTATAACTATTGGTTCTATTACTAAATATTTTTTTTTTATTTACTTCGTACATATCCGTTTATTCGGTTTGTTATCAAAGCATAACTCTATGTATGTATGTATATATTTAGTACAAGTTATTAACGAGTTATTTTTCCATTACTCAAAGCGTCAACAATATTAGAACATACCTAAACCACTATACTAATGAGAGATATGACTGTATTTGATATTTTGTAAAGACATAACTGCCTAGTTTTTCTTTAACTGTGGAGTTAAACTTGTTTGATTACAATTATTTTACGTCTATATGTAACCATCGATCGTTTATATTTTTATTTGAACACTGTAACAAAGGTCATTTAGAAAATATGATATATATGTTTCTATAGAAACATTAGCTTTATAAATATAAGTAATTATACAGTGTTATATTAATACACCTATTACATTAAAGCAAAAAGTAAATTTCTTTCTTGTCCAAAAATATTCAAGGGAAAAAATGTAAATAAATTCTTAACAACTACAATTAATCATAAATCCAAAAAAGTAATCCTTTTTAATATCCAGACCTGCTTACTTTATCCACTACCAAGTATTTTATTTTTAGAAATGCCCTTTTTCAAAGCCTTGACTGGACGGTCAAAGGGATTAATAGAATTCTTTCAGTATTACTATGAGAGACATAGAATAGAATAAGAAAACAAATTGATATTACATAGTTAATACCTTTTGATTCAGATATTTTGTATCCTTATAAAGTACCGTAAAAAATTGTTTAATCATTTAAATGATGTGCTGTTTTAATGTGTATCCAGCATCAGTTTTTCAGTTTTATTATAAAATTATAGTATAATTAAGAATATAAATAAAAGTAAGAATGTTACATATTGCTTCAATTGAATATAATAAGAATATTTACTTTTAAGAGCTCAGTAAGATAAATTACTGTTTGTTTAAAAATCGCTTTTAATATGTTTATGTATTTCTATTTAAATAAAAAATTCGTTTATATATAGTCTTCGTAACTATTTAACCCAATAATTAAATATTTTGTTTTAATAACTAGTCCATAAGTTTTCTATTCAAACCTTGATAGCTTTAGAGGAAATTTAAATGTAACCTAAAATAAGTTAATTAGCTTTTTTAAAACTTATATGCATTGGAAGATATCGCCGAGGAGTCTTAGCTTAAATCTGGTTCCTGGTAAGGCTTTGCTGTCCTTAGTAGACTGCAGTTCATATTTGGGCCGTTTTCGAATGGAAAAGAAGACCTTATAACTTGGGTATGAAGTTTCTATGAAATAACTAGTTTTGCAGATCGGCTTTAATGGTTGTTAAATGAACATAATTTATTTATTTGCCCATTCCGAATATTATTTTTAGTCTCATTTATATATTTTACATTTTGTTTTAACATCAGAATGATTTTTTTAACCCTTGCAATTAAACCCAAATCATTACTGTCAGGTTTTAGTCAGACACGGAATCATGTTTAACTTATTTTGTATTTTCAGACAATTTTTGAGTATATTGTTTTTTATGGAAAGTTTATATAATGACGTGTCTATTTATTAATAGCTTATTTATTTTGTAAAAGCTCTAAATATCCTAATCATAATTACTCATGCTTTGTTAATAAATTTTTATTTAATTAATAAATGTAGTTTATCATTATAATACGCATATCATATAATTCATTGAATTGCAAGAAATATGGCACGACTCGATATACATAAATTGGTTATGCAATCTAACTTACAGTGAAAAAAAACGTAAATAGCAACTAAATAAAATTCCAGAGTTCTTTTAAATGACTTATTTTAATGAAATGTTCAACAATGTGGCACGTTGAAGCTACAATTTTATTCTTGTCCTTAATATAATAAATATGGTCCAAATGTGTGACCGAATCTTAACATTGAATCTGTTATAAAATTCTTATTATCTCTACTTATAATAAATCTGTAGAGAGGTCAATTCTGTACATAAAATATATTAAAAATAACTATCAGGGGGTGCTTAGGGATCGCTACTGATGCCAAAAATGGATTTTAACGAAATTTGGCACAATTATTCTCATACTCTTGGGCAGGTTAATGTATACTTTTCATTACGCTACGATCAATAGGAGCAGAGCAGTGAAGGGAAATATTGGGAAAACGGGAGAAGTTACTCCATTTTTTTTAACTTTCGTCGCGTGTGCACGCTTACAAGTTAAAGCTACATAGAAATCATGTATGACGGAAATAGTCTCCTTAAAATTATATAAAAATTATTCCTGGACAGCATATGTCTATGTTTTATGGTTGACTCACAATAACACTTTAAAGCTTAGCAATTCGCAGATTTCTGATTGTATTTGTCTACTCTAACGTTTACAACACTATCACTCATTCCTTATTTAAAAAAAGATAACACTGTTACCTATTCAATAAAAAGATGAATCATGTAAACGATGTAGAAATACCAAAGTTATATATGAAATAATAAGTAATCGCGCGTGAATACGGAGTCATACTATAAGGATTAATTTACTTAAATATATTATTAAATATAAATATAATATAAAATATTTAAATATGTTTATTTAAATATAGAAAAAGTCAAAAAAATATATAATATTTTGAAGTTTCAGTGAAAAGGATCCATTTTGGGAGCCCTTCTATACAATACATATCTTTTTTGATATCGGAATTTGTTCCAAACATTCACACTATTTGATGTTCGCTGACGATAAAAAACTCTACTGTGAAATAAGATCATTCGAGGATTGCCTTAAATTACAAGATGATCTAAATGCCCTGACAAAAATACTATTCGAAAAACAGAATTACAGTAAACGTTAAGAAATGTTATTCTATATAACTCTGACTCGTAAAAAAACAAAAATTAATTTCGACCATAAAATCAATGGCACGACCATTACTAAAAAATCCACCGTTACAGACCTAGGCATTATAATTGACACTACAGTTTCAATGATTTGAACCACATTGCCGCAGTAGCAAATAGGGCTTACAAACAACTTGGTTTTATTAAGCAAGCAACGCAATCATTTAATAATATTGAATGCATAAAAATACTCTACTTTGCATACGTTCGAAGTATCTTGGAATATGCAATTAGCATATGGT
>CAKASE010000016.1:0-150504 GCA_916720795.1 Danaus chrysippus | reverse complement strand
TCACATTCAAAGACTAGAAATCGTCAAACTAATACGTATAACGCTTCATTAAAGATCTGTTGCTACAATATAAAAATAGCTATCGAAAAGAAAAACATAACTACGGTATATCTGAACCTCAATAACAAACTATATTTATGTTTGTAGGATAATATAACACAAACGATAGTTCACCAGTTCACATATATACTATTGATATATTGATTAATTTCACTAAGATTTTCCGTACAAAAGATTATTTGCTAATTTGATTATAAAAAACCCCCAAAAAACCCTTCTCAGATTAGTTATACTCGTATACAGAACTCTGTACCGACGCATTTACAAACCCTAATTTGGAGCTTGATCTTAAAATATTATTTACTGTCTTTAAATGCTAACTATTTCTGCTTCGACTATATAGTAATTTCAATCCAGACACAATCCCCCCCCAAAAGAATCAGTATAATCACTTAAGTTATTTAAAGTTCTTCAGTAAGTAGTCTATTCATTAAGTTTATAATTTAAGAGTTCCACTGTAATCTTATTAACATAAATGATTGGACGGCAATTATACACTTCAAGCTCTAGAATAGATCATTAACGACATTTATCTAATGTCGTGTTCGAACTGTGATGTTGTCAGAATAATTGGCCATAAGTATTATCACACCCAAGACTAGATTGTCGATTTGTTCTACGTCAGCATTACTTAATGAAATAACTATGATGTCATCATTTTATAATTTCCTACTGTATTTAGCTATGGAAGACGATGGTTATAAAGGAAACAAAAAAAATTATAAAAAATTAAGAACTCATGTATAGGTCAAATAATGCAGTAATATTATGAAATAGTCGGTTCGACCATTATTATTAATATTAGATTAAAAAGTTTTAAAATATTTTTATGAAATATTTTATACCAATTTATTGAGGTTATAAGTTTTAGCCTACTCACTATAAAACTACAAAATTAAACATCATTTTCATATATTAAAACAAGATTTTTCAAGTACTATAAAAAGAAGAACATGACGCATACTTTTATGAAGGCACTTGAGTTTACTGGAAAAATGAATGTTAAGTTATGCATACATACTAATATATTATATTAAATAAAAATGATGATACTCAAAATGTACTGTAATTATTGTATTTCCTGATTTTTCTTTCTGGTTGATGGTTTCTCTACCTCTTTAATTTTGATACAAAGCGCATGTTGTAAGTTACTTTTTGTGCTAGATTTACTAAAATTCTTCCTCGTAACGCACTATTATTCAATAACTTCACTTTTTTGCATTATTAACATTTAGTCTATTTGATATGTGATAGCGATAGTTGAGTAAAAAACGTTTAGGACTACTGAAAGCTGCTGACATGAAACGACACCGAACATTCAAAGGTATAACGAGTTAGATCTTAAGGTATTTTCTTATATACCGTTTTTCTTTGTTTATGTCTTAGATGTTTAAACACATCGTCAATTAAATAGTAAAACGATAAATCTTCTCTGTGAAGTACCTTATAAAAAATGAATAAATATTATGAGTGTTTGAGTAATTTTTATTTGCCGTGGTAGTTAAAATTTTCAAAATCGTATTTTTGAACAAAATGTTAAGAATCACTGAAACGTTATAATACAAAAGTGTTTGGTGGATTTGTATGAAATTCTGAGCACGAGTATAGACCTCTTTGGAAGCATTATATTCTTTTGTAATTTTTTATCTTTAAACAATTGACAATTGAATTTTTCGACTTGAATTTTAATGACATAAAATAAAATAACTATTTTAAGATTTAGTACTCATCATGTTACCTGGAGATAAAATGTCATACAAAATGAATATCGTGTCTATTATATACCTGTATCTTATCCATCTACAACAAAATATTTACTTTATCTAAACAGAATTCCATTCTTATAAAATATATAATAATATATTGAAATTTTTTAGAAAAAAGCCGTTGCGATGATTAAAACATAATAGCTGGCGACTTGTAATATTTTTACAACTTTGTTAATACTTGTAATTTAAAATGAAAAGGGTTTGAAAGTAAAAAAAAAATATAGACTGCTTCTGACTTAAAACTATATTGCAAAATGCTCATTGAGGCTTGGATAACAGACGGAGTGGTTTAGAGAGTAAAGTTAAATACAAAGTTTTTATTATTAAAATTGTTTAGTAAAATTAAATACAAGCTTTTCAGATTCACATTAATTTTCACTGCGAAAAAGTAACGTAATATTACTTTCTCTGTTTACTACATGAAACATTAATTCCCTTTTCTATATTTTCCACTACCAAATATCAGTTATGGAATGATTTTTCTCTTCGGTATCTTGTATATATTGTTTAGAATTTATAAATAATAGAATTCTTGATAAAAAAATATCATTACATCGTAATTGCTGTTTTGAAATTGAGGTTATGATAATTGTCATCACTGCACATAGATTATGAATGTTAAAACCTACACCTTAAGTATGTGTTTCATATAATTATGCAAATATCAATATAAATATGTTGAGTAATGTATCAGTGAAATATCAGTTTGTGTTATTAATAGATACGTTGTTATAAATTTTACCCCCAATATTGACAAGTACGACAGACCACGTAATAAGCTATTAAGCTATTTAATTCGATTAGAATATTTTTACTATGCAAAAACAAGAGAACCGTCGCGTCGTTAGGAATATGAAATTGAAGAAAATACTATACGCTCAACTAGTATATGCAATTTGAAGTCAATCGAGAACTTAAACACGCGTTTAGAAAGTTTCTTTAATAGATGAGGAGAACTAATTTGAACTTCTTCTTCAGTCTTCATAAATAATATATACTGTTAGAAGAGAGACCCTAAACAGGCTTATGGCATGGTTTATGTGACCTTTATACATAATAGCGTGACTATGGTTTGGAGGTACGATTCAAGAATATATACATTTCCGAGCATAACGTCAACTTTTCCGGTGACAATGTCAAAGCCGCAGGGCTAACAGCTTTGACATGACAAAAGAAAATTTATTGAACACTCCCGGCATAGCCGCTAAGTTGTACCGAGGCAACTACTCTCTTATCGTTGTAATTAGCTGTTTAAAGCTGTGAATGTTACATGTTATTACAGTTTTGCTATATTACGTAGAATTTAGGGAGTATTTCGTTTAAAGAAAGCACTTTATAAACATAAATATACATTAAGATTTCAAAAATGTTCTATGTATACAAATATATTATGAAAATGAATTTGAAAAAGACTAAAATATCATATTTGTAAATGCTTGTATATAATTTCATATTATTAGCTACAAAATATTATGTTTAACTCCCCTTATAAAATTAGCAAACAAACTAATTAATTTTAACAATTTTATACATTGTGATTATTTTTAATAAAGCGGTTTCATAACCACATAGTATTTGTTAATTATAATATAAATATTTTGTTTAATATAATAATAACAAAATTATGTGGTCTAGGTATTCACGGTGTAATCGGATGACGCTAATACATTAATCCATATTTTAAATAAGTACATATGTATATAATATATAAAACGTTCGTTTTTTCATAATAAAAATATCGTTTAAATTATTAGAATTGGTATCAAGTATAAACTTTATATTTAAAATTTCACTTCGCATCCTCATTATTTTCATCTAGTAAATATTTAAGTAATGATACTTTTATCTCAATTTATTTATTTTGTGACAAAATGAAATTTAATGTAACAAATTTTATTTCGTTTTGTATTCATTAGAATTCACAGAAAATGTATCTTTGCTTAGTTTAATCCAGGACTGTAAATATAACAAGTCAAATTAACGTGCAAACAAAATATCGCTTTAAATACGAATACTTATTTTCTAGTGAGCTTACCTTGTTTGGCTTGTGGATGGAGTCCGTCCCGCACGTTATTGCAATGGTTATCCTAAACGTGTCACCTGGAAACAAAAATGTTTTATTACTGACATGAACGTTCATGCATAATGGATAAAATATTATTTTAATTAGATCAGTTCTGGATTGAAAAATCTCATTGACACTGACTGTATGAGTTATGTGTAGATTAAGAGTTCTTTTTATTTGTCGTTTTGTATAGCGTTATTTCTTATAGCTTATCTAAAAGAATCTATCATTTCAAATAAGTAGGAAATTATAACATAATTAAATCGGAGCAAACAAAAAAAAGTTAGTGTATACATATATGTATGTATATTCTTCTATGGCATATTTACATTGTCTATTTGTTAAGTTTATATATGCTTTATGTAGTTTTAATTTTTTTTATATTTGGTAATCCGATTAAACGGTTTAAAAACCCTTTATATTTAACAATATTTCATATTGCTTAGCTTCTAAAAAGATTCTATTTCTTCAACATACTCTTATCATCTAAGCGCACGGTAGTGCGCCGGCCAAGTTCCACAGGCCGGCGCATGCCGTGCACTATATTTACACGAACCGTTTCGACCCACTTTTGACCCCCCTGTAGCTCAGTGCCTATTGCAAGTACAGAGATAAAATTGTACCTACGTAATCATATACTAGTCCTAAAGCAGTATGCCAAATTTCATAGATAAAGCTTCAGTAGATCCTGAAATATGACCCTGTGAAAATAGTTAATTTTGGCACTGACTCACTGACAGGTAATCAAAACCTTTATATAGGCGCTCAGCTCAACACAATCAAATACATAATAATGAAATATTAATAATTAATAATATGAGTACATCTATCAATCGGTGATAAATGAAACTAAATAATAAAAAATAAATATAGTTTAAAAAAAAAAACTAAAAAACACGCTCCAATGATGAAAGAAAACCGCGTGGAAACTAATTTAACCTTTACAACCTTGGAAATCAATTTAATTTAAATTGTTTAAAATAAACAATAAATGGTATTATTGAAAAAAAAAAGCGTGGGGCGCTTCCCAAGAAGTGATATATGAAGCTCATCACGCTTTTTTTCACAAAAATACCATTTATTGTTTGTTAATTTATTTTTAAATTAATATTATTGTGAAAAAAAGTGTGGGGCGCTTCTTAAGAACTGATATATATATATATATATATATATATATATATATATATAAGGGATATAAAATATTGTCATGTATACATAATGCACACTGTATAACTTAATTAAATATTGCTTACCTAAAAAATCAGGTTTCTATTGTTATAAATTACTTTCGATAGATGGCGCTAGCGGTATAATTGAATCGCGATATTGTTTTGTCTGCAGTATATATGAATGAAAGTCGATAAGGAATCGATGGTAATTTCTTTCTATTTCTTTCTACACTTATGTCTTGTTATCTTATATATGGTTACGCTTACGATTAAATGGATCACTGATTTGATTTACTAAAGGATTAATTTTGATATTGCTTATTGATTGATTACTTTTGTGTGTTAAAAGCACAAATTCACTCTATTTCTTTTCTACTATTCATTTACCAACGATGGAAATTGTACATCTTTCGGTGGTTGGCGGAGATATACCACATAGGGTAATTCCTATGCCATCAGATGGTAGCTGTATGTTTCATGCTGTAAGTTATGCATTGTACGGCTGTATAGTACGATTGTATGTACGATTTCTTGAAAAAAAGTATTGAAATCTCACCAAAAACATGAATGTTAAAAAGGGGGCCAAGTTCCAATCGGCTAATTGTTTGCCTAAAAAAGGGGTGAAATCCAATCTAATGCCAAGTTTAGATGCACTTTGAAATCGATCATAATCATCTTCATCAACAGCATGATCCACTGGTAAACATTTGCCATTCCCAAGACTCGCCACCACACCCAGTCCTCTGCCTTCCACATCCAGCCACTACCCGCCACCTTATTCACGTCAACGGTCCATCTGGCCGAAATTCACTTTACCATACACCCAACTTAAAATATGGTATAGTTTTGAAAATACGTAGGTGCTTGGTTAAAAATATCTAAAATTATAATACTTCTCAATTTGAACTTGGCAGGTTTTTGTGCTGTACGTAACACTTAATTAATTGTATCATTAATTTATTATTTAGTTATATAATTATTTATATTTATACAATTTAAATATTATATAATTTAAATAATTAAATTAACCTGCCAAGTTCAAATTTAGAAGTATTATAATTTTAGATATTTATAACCAAGCACCTACGTATTTTCAAAAACTATACCATATTTTAAGTTGGGTGTATGGTAAAGTGAATTTCGGCCAGATGGACCGTTGACGTGAATAAGGTGGCGGGTAGTGGCTGGATGTGGAAGGCAGAGGACTGGGTGTGGTGGCGAGTCTTGGGAATGGCAAATGTTTACCAGTGGATCATGCTGTTGATGAAGATGATTATGATCGATTTCAAAGTGCATCTAAACTTGGCATTAGATTGGATTTCACCCCTTTTTTAGGCAAACAATTAGCCGATTGGAACTTGGCCCCCTTTTTAACATTCATGTTTTTTGGTGAGATTTCTTTTACTACAAAAGTAATTCACAAAACATCAGGTGTACGAATTCGAAATATTTCCCTATCTTGTAAATTAAACTTATTCTTTTTAACATGTTAAGGTGTCAACTTTATTATATCAGTGATTTAACTTAAAGAGAACATGAAATAACAAATTCATTACGACAATTTATTAAACTATTTAACTTTTTATAACTGAATTACTCTTTTATTTGATCATTTCACGGACACAATAACTGTATCAAAATGGCAGTTTCACTTCAAATCTTGTTAAATTTAGTTATATTGTATTGTAGCTTTGACAGAATCCTGTTACTGAAAATTATTTATAAAACCTCTCTAAGGGACCTGGCTCAAACCCTACAAAGGATCCTCAAATTAGATTAGAGTCTTGTCAAATATTATCGGGTTCGGGTCTTTGTCACTCGATATAGCATAAGTGAAAAACTGTCTCATATTACGACTATTTACATAGGTTTTTACGTTATAAAACTTTTTTTATTGCAAAATATTATATTAATTAAATTAATAATTGTTTTCTAAGTACATGATAAAATAGTTACAAGGTAAAATCTTACTTGATAGGCCTTTCTACTTGATATGAAGGTGTGCATCTTATTGCCACGTCACCCGGCCGCTGTTTCAGTCTTGAAGCAAATGTTTTTCTGATGCGTGGCTCGATGACTCGAAAACTTGATTTGAGTCTCCGTTTCATACACTGTGCTTGATTCTCCTTTCTACTTGACCTCCTCTTCCAAACCTGATGGCGCTGACCACGTGGAAACTTAAGTCAGCCTTACTCTTCCCTGCACATAAAATAAATAAAAAAATGGGGTCTTAAAAAGGCTACCCGAATATAACCTTTCAATGGACTTACATTAAAACAGCGAAACTTACGCCATATAGGGCCACAAAACCTACTGCTAGTTAAAAAGCCAGTTTAAGAAAAAAAACTGTATAAAAAAATCATGATTTCATTGTATTCATTCATATAAGCAAGGTTTAAACTAGGTCACTAATTCGTTATATTATGAGCTTATGACAAAATTCATACTTATATCAACATGAAGAGGATTGTGTCACGACTTAAAATTAAAATAAAAAAAAAACTTTTATACAAAAAAATTTACTTAAAAGGTATAAGGAGTAACATAAGAAATAAAAGACTATGCAAGACATTAAAGGGTCTTATTTCACTAGCAACCTCTATCAGACATCCTTGGGTATGATAAAATAAGACTACATACTAAATTTCTATTTGAGAGAGCGCATGCTTTTAAAAAGTAGATAATGTATCAGAGATTTCGAACGATTTACAAAAGGTTAATGAACGTCTGAATTCTTAGACATAACAAATATCTTTTTACGTAGAAAAAAACACATAAACAGCACATTACTACGTCTAACTCACGGCCATTTGTTTCACAAACTTTGCTATTTATAATGCTTAAACTTATTTTATTTATTGTACAAAGACAAGAGGCAATTGTTTTGGCATGTTTTGAAAAACTAGTTAATATATATTAATATCTATTTAAAAAAAACTCTTTTAATTACATAGTTCCTTATTATTTAATTTTTTTTGGTTCACTTGTAGAAAAAACTATTGAGTCTCTATTTTTTTTATATGAAATTGTTCACATAATAAATATTTACTTTTTCGTCATTCTATAAACAATATCAAATACAGTTACCAACGATAACAAGAGGAAACAGTTGTATATGCAAAATGAGAGAACCAAATTGTATAAGTAGCAAAATAACTACCTCAGCGATAAAGGCAGACACTACATTCATACCCTGCAGTGAACTTGTCGACCGACAGTATTAATAATACAAGTATACATAGGTAACTTGAATTTCAGCTACAAGAAATTTTAAAACACATTTTCAACTCGAAAATAAAATAATAGATATTCTTGTTCAATATTCGTTAAAACAGATTTTTATATTTTTTATATCTTTTGAGTAGTTGTAAATACATTGAATCATGAAACAATTGAATGATTTAAGAAAACTAAATCAAACACAAATAAAAATTGATCTGAATCCTAAATCCTTTTACTCGATATCCAAAGGGATGGTAAAATAAATGGGCCACTAGACCTGCTGACAATGTTGAGAACCACCATCTGTACTCTTTCCTGACTTCATAACTATTTATACTACAGATTTCTCGTTGTGCACACTGAACTTCATTCGATGAATGCAGTATAATATATTATGTAATCTTTTAAAACTCTTTACAGTAGCAAGCCAACTATGAGAAACATTTTTTTATTAAAAACAATTTACTGTGTTATCAGGGTTACATTTGTTCCACTTAGGTTATTACGTAAGTAACAAGTTATATATTTTTTAAATATAAAAACTATACTTAAAAATTTTATAAAGTTATATCATAAAAACAAAAGTAAGTATCAGTATTTTTCATTTCGTCTGTCTGTGATCGCGGTTGCTACAAAGGAACTGAAACGTCGGTATCATATAGATATAAAATAGTATAAAAACGAGTAGGATCCGAAGAACTTAGTTTCCTTTAAATGTGTACATACGAAAATCTTGCATATCGTTATGTGAATAAGTAGGATATTTTTATCTAAACCTCCTAAAGAGAATCTCAATAAACATCCCATTTAAAAGGACTTCGAAATAGTTTATTCTTGTTTGAAAAATTATTAGCATTTAAATATTAAATATACATAGTACAAGCTAAAAACTTGATGGACAACAGGAATACTTCTATGTTCAAAAAAGACAAATTTATTTTTTATGCTGAGAAAAAAACTAAAATTATTATCAAACGATGATACGATATTTTGTCATAAATGATTGGTATCATTAACAAGAAAAAATATATCTTTGATTCCTGGTGATTAATAAATATGTAATGAAATACATAAAAATAATATGGTGTCTTACTTCAGAGGTTTCGGAAGAACTTGTAAAAAATGTAACTTCTATTTGATACGAGTAATACACTAACTGAAAAGAATAAAACATTATGGAGGGACAAACAAAAATATTAATATTTATTTAATGCCAGTCATAATTAATTGATCAGCAAAAAATTGCAATATTAACGACTAAATTTTGTTGGATGACTTTGCTGAAATAAAACTATAAGTGGCCACAAATTAATTATTTTACTTTATAAGGATTTATTGGACCTCAAGTAAAATATGTTCTTGATCCTAAGAAGTTGAAAAACGTTAAACGAGATTTAAAAATAAATTGAGTCCCTCCACCCTAGTGAATCGGTTAGTATATCGAATGCTTATATTCTTATTCAATAAGGGCAGATAGCTTAAATCATAAAGGCACTGGAACGCGATATTCCGCAGGTTGTAGCTTCGAATTCTGCACGTATCAATGTATATTGCATAGCATATTTAATATTTGAATTTTAAATTGAATATATCACACGTTTGATAATGATAATGAGAAGAACCCGGCCAACGTATGAAATTATCGAGATGACGTGCCTATAGTGTAATGTGCGGGATTAATGATGAATTGAAAATTACTAGAATTTACCAAACAATTGTGTTGTGAATGTAATTTTTAGGGGATTTCATATCATTACTATATTATGTATAAACCAAAGATTATGAAATTTGTCAAAGATTGAATTATGTATGGATCTTTAATAACAAATTCACAGTACAAAAATTAAAGATATACATATTCCCATTAAATTATTGGGTATAATGAAATTTTAAAACAGGTAAAATATAAAGAAATATAAAAAAAATTTAATATAAACAATGCTACTAAAACATTATACTGTTAATAGATTTCGAACTAAATTTTTCTCCGTATTTACAACCATAATTATTATTTTCTTTTAGCGCTTCAAATAAGTTATATTTATTGAATTATTTATTTTTATTATTATATATTTATTTATAAACTAAATTTAAAGATACACATTAACCATATTAGAACAAAGTTGCAATCACTATTAGGAGCAATCACTAGAATGTCTACCTGTGTACCAAAAAGAATCCGAAATATTTTATATAATACTTTAGTAAAATCTCATTTAGAATATCTAATACAAGTTTGGGGATCAGCTACTACTTCAAATCTAAATAGTTTACAAAGAATACAAAATAAAATTATTAAAATTCTATATAAATATCACTTTCTCACTCCAACGGCACAACTTTATAATGAAACAAAAAAGAATGAATATATCACAATTATACACATACTATACATGCATTTTAATCAAACAAATTAAAACAGGTTCCATTCAATCGGAGATAGTGATTTGTGAGAGACCGCATATTTCGAACTTAAGGAATAAATACAAACTTCAATTTGATCACGTGAGAACTAATTATGGTAAAAAAACAATTCTGTTTGAGGGAGTACAACTGTTCAATAAACTACCAGACGAAATAAAACTGTGTGATAGTATAGGGATGTTTAAGGTTAAATTAAAAAAAATATTTAATATCCTCGCTGCAGTAGTTAATGTAGCAAGTCTGTCATGTCCAACGGCCCGTTTGTTAAAATTGTTATCTTGCAAATATTCCTTGTATCTCATTTTAAGTGAATGTAAAATTCTTATGAGAAATAAAGTTCTTTATACAAAATTAAAATAATTATTTTATAAGATTATAATCTTACTAGTCAAGCAGAAAAAGGTATTATAACTCTAGAGAATTATTTCATAAAGTATTTATTTAACATGTTCTCCAACAAACACTTGCTAATCCATTGCTTTGAAATTCAAAGTTTTATTAATCTAAACAATTATTTTATAAAGATAAAGGATCCATGGGTACTTCGTTAATATTTTGTTTCATTTCGCTGTAGAAAATGATGCTTAAACATATAGTTGATCAGTACGATCCCATAAGCAATATATTTATTGATTTATATACCATTTGATCTAAATAATATATCCTGAAGTTTTGCTAAAAAGCCTTGTTAAAAACAGTTTAACGTTAAATCGAATATTTATAATAGTTACATATAGTTGCATAGTTTTTTTTGCATAATGTTCCTAAAAATATAAAGTATCAAGAAGTGTCCCCAAGATTTGTGAAATAAGATTGAATAAAATGATATCCAAGATTTTAACGAGTATTCATTTAAATAAAAGTAAGATTTTAAGATGAAAGTTTTCATTTCATCTGCCCGCGATCACGGTTGCTGCAAAGGCACTGAAACTTTTAGACTATGTTGTTTCAAAATAAAAATCTTAATTTTATTAATTAAAGTAAAAATTGCATCAAAACTGCATATTTATATAAGAATAATAAGAGACCGTGGAAGAAGTTTTCTAAAACTATGTATATGGTTTTCATAGGTATATAAATATATTAATAAAATTATACCTTAAAGCTTGCTGAACTATAAAACAATTCCGGAGAAAACATCAGGAAATTTAAAGTCACATTGACAAGTACATATATAATTATGCACAAACGTGTTTTAATTTGAAACATCACTACAGTTTCTAAAATAAACTTACTGTATTAAATAATTCGTTTAATTAAATATATTTTCATGACCTAAAAATAATAATTATTCAGCTTTTAATATTACTTTGTGTTATGCATTTATTTATCTGTTAGTAAATATTACAGACGACTAAGTTTTTGAATATAATAATTTAATACTCGGTACTTAGTAAGTTTTAATGAATTTACAACGAACATTCCTTGAAGTAAAATGCATATTGTTTGAAGAGTAACATTAATTTTAGCTTAAAAGAACATTGTTATAGAATTAATAATTAATTAGAAACTTAACAATGAAAGCTTTAGTTTATAGAGAATTCGTTATCTTGTAATACTATTGTGTATGTACTAAAAAAGTATAAATTTAAGTGTGGATTTAAGACTTTTGTTGTATAATTTTAGCATACTTTTTTTATAATTGTCAATATATAAAAGTCCTAAGTGATTTTATAGAGGTACTGATGCTGCTTTTATTTTGCTTTAGTTATGGCTGTTTTTTATATTTATTTGAATATTTATTTTGTAAGAGTAGGCCTTTCCAATGATTTAACACATACAGAGTGACTATACAGCTTGTTCCATATATGAGAAAGAGGATAAAGTGAATTAAACTTTATTTTATTTTCATCTAATAAATTTCTAATGATAAGCAAGTGTGCTTAGAAAAGAATTACCTAGTTTGTAACGTAAGTACAAAATTTATTGAAAATATCACGAACATCGCCTTACTCGTATATGCACCGTTGTATGAAAAATATTACATATGTGAAAAGATACTGTGCTGACGTCGAAGACAAACACTTGTCGGTATCGACCAAAAGATTTCTTATTGTTATATCTGTTATGGCATAATCCTCCCCATATTGGGACTATCATGTAGTGTTGGGTATGGGTTATAAGTTCAAATTAATTTAATATTATTCGGATTCCTACGCGTATTTTATTATTTTAAAAAATATATTAAAGAAAATAATTTTCAATTCCTAATATACAACACACGTTTTACTCTATTAACTACTTTATATAACGATATCACGCTGTTATATTTAGCTATAAATAGAACTGATTAATTTTATTTTTCAATTAAGTCATCGCGTAAGACTTGGGAGTTTACTTGAGAGTTCTGTTTATAAGACGTTAAGTTTCTGCAATCTTTAAATAACATGTAATGTACATTAGCAACCATACAAACTTTGATACAACTTTTACACTTTCAAAATTCTCTAAAATGTTAGTCGTATTTTATGATAGCATTAAAATATGTGTCAAAACGATGTTAGAGTCATTTGCATTTAAGACAATAAACATGATATAAATCATAAATAAGTTTAAAAAATATGTTCTAGTTCTTAAAATACCGTATCGAAAAAGGTACGATAGTTACATATATATGTACATCTGTCACTACAACTTAACGATCTTTTCGGGACACCACATATAACACTAGTATCCCAAAAAAAAACTTATAACAGATCACTTCGTTCCTACATCGGAATGAGGGAATAGTTTTGATAACATAAATTTATATTTTTTTACAATAAAATTAGTTTTAATATTTGGACATCCGAATTTAGATATTGGACTTCCGTATATATTGTTTAGACATATGGGTATTCGACATCGTCATATAACTAAAGAATTTGTAAATAGCTACACTTTACTATTATCGTATTTGATTTTCACTTATTATTGGTATGGGGTAAAAGTAATTAATTAATTTAGTCTTATAAATAAGCTTTCTTTTCTATATATTTTTAATTATTTTTTGCAAATCATAATGCATATAAAAAGGCATCAAAGCTAACTCATGTGAAACGGTGTGATTTTGACACAATACTACAACTCAACGCCATATTACTCGAATGTGTTTGATATAAATGTATAAGTATTACACATTTTTTAAATTCTTATAATCTCTTTAAAAACGTCGCTTAATATATATATATATAATAAATATATACTTATATGTATAATAAATTAATTTATTAAAATTGACCAATATAGTTGAAGATGGTATAGTTTTCGGTTTCCTTTTTTTTAACGAAACTTGACCCTGTACCGCTCTTTACCGCTCTCGAGATATTTGTTGTATTACAATCTTTATACATTAGTTTACACAAGGAGATAAAACGTTGCGCCTTATCTGACACGGTGCATGTTTAAATATATTCATATTTATTTTTTAAATAAGTTAATAAACATAATATTAAAAATTATTATTTAATGTATTAAACCTTATACTTTCACGTATATGTATACAAAATTACAGATAATTTAGTTTTGAAAAAACTGAGATACGAAGTTCTGATACGAAATATACGCGATTTTCCTACCTCAGACCTCTAGAAATAAGGGATTCGTCAAACCGTTTACGAGGTTACCTTCAGTAACCTGAGAGTTTGGCTACAATCAAGGTCAAAGGCAATTGTGACGTCAATAATGTTGAGGTCACTCTTCTTAAAAAAGGAATGAATTTTTAATAACTCCACATATATAAAGAATAAGTTTGTAAAGGAAGCTAGAAGCTCTAAGCAGAAAAATGAGTAAGCAAACGGTTCAAGAAAGTAAAAGATTCAAGTTGTATACAAACAATTAAATAATATATACTGCATAATATCGAATCGTAATAATACGCAATATACACATTTAAAGCAGTTTCTTTTTTAATTGCAGTCAGAGATAAATTTTGTAAATTTTGTGTATCATACAGTAATGTAGAAGTTAAGCAGAACAAAGACTAGACTCCACAGTCAAGATATCCAGGAGATATACGGCTGTAAACACAAGCTCTACAGTAACACTCTTGGATCTTAGTAACGTACTCTAAGATTTCTTCCGGAACTTTTCAATTTATTTTTTCAGCCATTTTAACGACTTTTTCGCTTGTATTGAATTTTGTTTTGAATCGATAGATCGTAAATGCCACCTTGCAACAAAATGACGTTTGTAATAGGGACTACGAAGACAATGGGATATCAGTTAAAATGCAATTTAAACTCCAAGAGATACAAACATTTTTTGAAGTATATACCTACCATATGTATATACTATGATGTATAGGGGTTCAGCAGAAAAATGTTGTAATTTATTTATATTACATTCCATCATCAAGATCCCAATTAAACATTATCAGAATCCAATTTAATTAATTTTGCAATACGAAATAAACAAGATAAAATGTGAATATATTTTTCAGTTTTATGGAAATAATGAAATGAAGAAGTCTCTGGAAATAACTTTACTTCATACTGTCTTCTTTAATAATTCTATGAAATTTGCTTTATAATACTTTAATACATGGTAGGTGTTTTTATAATTAAAATAACAAATAGTATAGGATGATAAATAAACTATATTAAAAATATATTTATATGGAACCAAATAAAGAAACTAAACTTGAGGTTTTAACTAAAAATGTTTTAAAACTTGCCATATTGCATTTAATGTCTCAAATTCCGATTAACTATAACATTTATCTAAAATAAACTATAATGTTCAAAAATTATATGAGATCTAATATTTTATAAATTTTTTATGTAATTGCCTCAATCAATTCATAGTTTCTTCGATTTAAAATGAAATGTGTTGGAAGAGAAATATTATCAATTTGTAGTTGTAGAAAAGCGAGGCACGTGCGGAACGTTTTACTCTGCAAGCGGGATTTAAGTTTAAAAAGATAATACTTATTATTTGAAAATTGAATTAAATATCAAATACCGCTACTACAAATTTTTATGGACAGTACAATTCTTACTGCCATTTTATTCGAGTAATTTCATCCAACCATTTTACGAACGTCAGATCGTAAAGCTTTTCAAGCATATTCTAAAATGTCTCAAACCAGACGCTTCCGTTTTTTATATACCATAGTGCATAAAGTAGATAAAGGTTACAAAGTGTTATTGTTGTTGAGCATTAATCAAAGTTAAAATATTAAGATATTAACGAGATAGTCATAAGGTGTAGTGAATATGCGAAGAGCTCAACATTTAGATTTTCAAAGTAAGTATCTCAAGTAAAGGTGGTGCAATCACTTTGAAAGCTTAATTGATTAGTTTGTAATAAGTGTTACTAGAACTAGTGAAGAAGTTACTTCGTAAATTACGATTATAAACTAAGTTATATTAGAAAACTACTTGTCAAATTTTATTTCAATTGCAGCTTTATTTATAATATTTAAATTTCTCTTTTTCTTTCACTATTCATTTTTATTATTGCTTTATTAACAATACATTTTTATATTTTTTACTTAATTTTATTACAGATTTAAAAAATATTATTTAGAATCTTTTCTGATAACAGAGCACAGATTAGGTACATAATCCCATCCGACCTATTATACTCTCAATTCACATGTCTCATTGTCTCTAATAAACTAATATAGAATAAAGTAGAACTCTTTTGTAAGAGGTATACGACCATTCCGCAGATATTTTTTACAATAAGTATATCACACTAGTAAACCTGGCGAACTCCGTTTCGCCACCTGCTTTTATATAACATTTCGTTTGGTGACTGAAAGATGAAGATTTTTTTTTGTTTTATATTTGAAAAGGAAAATTTTTATTTCATTTCACAACAGTATTGAATTCATTTCGATTACAAAAATGAAGTGTTATTTAGTTGAACTTCTCTAAGTAAATGAAAGTGAATCCAAAGTAGATACCGAATCGAAGCGTTATACGTGTACGCAAATTATCCATTTCATTGAAGTGCTCCTTTGTAAGCCACATTTTTTGTTTTTTGGTCTAACTTTAACACAAAGCGGATGGTTTCCAAACTCCTGAACACGCAAAGTATAACTGCCCATGTGAAAAACAATGACTTTCTAAATTTATACCGCTAATACTAAATGGTTTTAAGAGTTTAAACTACAAACACAATGCCGGTTTGTCACATGAAATTAACTGAGCAGAGAACAATGAGTAGCTGTCAACCAATGTATCATGCACCGGCACCATTTACTTAAAAGATTGATTTGTAATACATGTTATGTACGATGGCGTTGTATGTGAAAGATTTTCCCGCTTTTCTGTTGAAATTTTTTTGTTATATACCTCACGGAATCCGAGACCTTTCCAACGAATGCAAAACCGTGGAAATTCGTTCGTTCCGGACCGGACTTATTTTTATGTAGTAGATCTCTTACAAATATCTAATTGTCATTATTACGTCATTACATATCTGTCATTATATGTCAATTGCATAGCTGTCAATTGTGTTTCGTTATTCCACGTTTTATAATGACTGACGTTTCATGTCAAGTCCCACGGGAATGCTGTCGAACGGGATAAAAAGTATCCTATTGCAATTTCCTGGCTCTAAACTACCTCCCTGCCAATTTTCAGCTAAATCGGTTCAGCCATTCTTGAGTTATAAGTGGAGTCACTAACACGACTTTCTTTTATATATATAGATTATCTTAAAGAAATAAGTTGTATTCCAACTTTTAGTGAATTCATTGACATTTATGAAACCGCACAATATTTACGCTTCTGAAGAAAATATAATTAACATCATCCGCACGTATGTTGCCGGGAACATATAATTATTAAATCCTTTTATTAACTAATAATAAAATAATCATCAATATTAAAACATTCATGTGGTAATGAAAATTTCAGAGTTTAAACAACAAGAGTTGCCATTCCGTCTGTACTTGCGTCTTTTTGATGTATTACCTCGTGTCTGTCCTTGTCCCTCAGTTGTGAGTTTGATTTTTATGAATATTTATGTAAGTAGTTTAATAAAGACCGACTTATAGTTCTCGTTTAATAATAGCAAGAAGTTTCATAGACGAAGAGGTTTCGGAACAAAGTGTGTACGAGGAAGAGATGGACACAGGTGTGGAGTTATATCTGGCAGCCGACTTTGGAATACAAGATGAATCGTTTTATCAGGTTCACATGTTTTCACTGACCTTAGCGATGTCTATATAAAACATTATCACAGTAGAAAAAATATGTTTGAAAATAATGTTCACGCAGGTCGAGCCGCTGCAGTTGTCGGTAAAAAAAGGGGGAGAGTGCCTCATTAACAATACGGTCGATTCCACGTCATGAAGTGGCGCCTTATTAAACTTTAATGCTTCGAAGTTAACCAGTCAACGAGTGCGGGTGAGAATATTTTTGATATAATATTTTCCCGCGAGCAATACTATCATAGACTAATCTTAGTACGTATAGTGCGCAGCAGTAGTGTGTAGATACAACCAAAGAATGATTTGTAGAGATGTTATCATGTAGAACGCTTTTTTTACTAAAAGTTAACTTACGAGTTAAAAGCAGGCTATAATTAACAATTACAGATACAACCTTGATGTTGTGTCTTGTTTCTTTTGTATGTAGTGTCGCGTGGTACCGCCCTCCGCCACCCGTCCAGTGCGAGGCGCTGCGTGAAGCTGAACGACTCAGAATCACTCCGTCTGAGATACGAGTGACATTGTGTGCCTTGGAACTGACCGCCGGTGATGTTATGAGGCGAACATAAAAAAATCAAATATAACATAAATCTAGCTTGGAAATAATAATCGTATAACATACGAGTACTCCTATATACTAACATACAACAACAAGAATGAATGATGTTTTTAATTTCCAATTAGAGTTCGCAAAACGGTGAAACTTCACAACATTGGAGAAGGGTCGTTAGAGATACGGCTAACACAGCAGCGCCTTGGCTGTTGGGACTCTCCAGACATATCTGTAAAGCTCACTGTATCGATGGTGACAGAACAAAGACAGAGAGTATAACAGTGAAAATACAACTGAGAAGTTGTATTGAAGTAGGAATATGTAATGTTGAACTTTTCTCTCTAGTGACATATCATTTCTTTAATCATATAATATTTTACAGATTTAACTTTCACAGTTGGTCGTAGAGCTCAGTTTGAAAACCAATGAGGTGTGGCCTTCAAGAACCACTATTAAGACTGAGTTGTGCTTCTCCGATCACGAAGCAATTATGTTATTGGTATTAAAACATTTCCAGTATTAGGACAAATTGAGATATGATTTTCGAGGTTTATCGTAAGATTACTATGTAAATGTTTTAATATGGTTTTTAGGTATATGAAAACGTTTTACACATGTCGAGATCAACAAGACAGACTACATACCCGTACTACATACTATCCTCTCAGTTGGATGGAGGGCGCCGTCTGTTGTGGGGAGGTGGTGGTCTGTTCTCGAGGAGCAGCAGGTGAGTGGTGCAGGACGAGGGTCAGATGATGACAACTTACTGCCTTCCTGAAGACATACATTGTTATACCAGCATCAATGTTAAGAGAGAATAAACAGAAGATCACATGTGTGTTTAATAAGAAACAGTATAAACCTTTTTTTATATTACATTAACTTTACTGTACACTCCATGTTCATTTGCAAAATCTATTTAAAATAAACGTTCAACAAAATTAAGCCCGAGTTTAAATCCATTAAGTCAGTTTACGAGTATACTTTATATATGTAGGTCATGTACGAATATACGTTATATATGTAGGTCTAAAGGTACTCTCTTTATTGATACTCATTCCGATCACAAAATTTAATTTTCGTTAATAAAACACATTAGTTATGTAACGAAGTCAAGACCAAAAAGACCTTTGATAAAAAATAGACAAGACAGCAGCGACAATGAGACGTGTATCATCCCCATGAGCGGTCAGAGTATGTCGGATATCTGAGAGGTTGGTACGAAGCCGATCTAGATAAACTAATGACTCGACTTATATATTCAGCTCTCATATCATAGAAAGTTATCAGTTATTTAAATATATAATATAAATATGTTGAAGAACCTTGTCATATCTGATTTTTCAGAAGTGTGACGTCAGCAATGCTGCCGTCACAATCACTGTTTACAACATTCAGCTGATCCATCTTCCAATTTGATTTAACTATTAATACACTCACAAACACTGTCACTACTTTATTTCAGACTTTAACTAGTACTTGTAATTAGATAATCTTCCTCCTGATTTCTAGAATAAATATTTTGTTAACCAAATCACTGACGCAATGACGTTAGTGATTTGTTTATGTCACATCTACCCTCTAAAGTAAAATACTTATTTAGAACTACCCTTAATTGCGCCGACAAATACATACGAATCTACATACTAACAAACAGAGTAGCACAATTAAGTACATCTGCAAAAAAAATTAACTCGATTTATCTAGTTAGGTTAAAAAATACTAATAAAATAAATAATTATGGTTATTTAATTATAAGTAGAATAATAAACACTGTATAACAATTTTAATTAGTCTACCTTAGCAAGCTGTAGTTACCAAGAAACAAAATTTTGTTTATTTTGTCTTTTGTTTTAATTAAAAATTAAGCTGAATACATATTCATTAAATAATTTCATTTTTAATCGTATCAGATAGCTCTTCTTTTGCTACTTTTCATCCAAGATTTCCCATTATCTCATTCCTTTGTTTTTAAAAGAAAAACATAACCATAAAATGTTATCAATAATTGGTAATCTTTTGTAAATACTTCTTATATTAAAAATAGTTAATAAATTAAATAATTAATTAATATTCATGGCAGTCTATGAATATTAATTATGAACTACAATATATTCGTTACTGAAAATTTACATCAAAGATATGTAATGATAAAGTTACACAAATACAAAGACTTTATGAGAAATATTGCATATCTAGTATTTCCCACGACACAATTCTAAATTATATTCTATTTTCCCATAATAGTTTAACTAACACATTACTATAAGATAATTTTATATATACATATATGTATAATACATACGTTTACTTATTATATTTAAATTAATTTACTTAATGTCACAAACCTGTCATTCTTTGTTATTAAAATATTTTTATTCAATATCAACTGAGAGCTCATCGTATTGGATGCATGAAGCACATATTTTTTGAGAGAATTCCTTTCCATTCAAAATACGTTTTGGTACAAATCATATGCATATGCATATTTGTATTCCGTGGAGTGTCAATGTGGATTCGAAGTCAAATTGATTTAAATTTTGCCTATGCCTAACTCTATTAAAACTTCTTATTAATTAAAAACGTAAGAAGTATTCAATCCTAGATGTTAAATGACAATCAAGCAAACTAGTCTACAACGAGTTTTGCTAAACAAGCTTAGATTTACCTTCGTTTTTGTCGGTTATATTATTAAGAGTGATTTAAACTTGAATATGATGAAGGAATTATATTTAAAAATTATATAAATCTTACTTAATATAACATAAAAGTCTGAATATTAAAATATCTATTGTACACAGATTATACAGTAAAAATGCTAATTATTATTATGTAATGAAGTAAATGTATGTTAAGTTTGGTCGAGGATGAAAAAGTCAATGGCGACACATATTTTGTGACTGTCACGTTTAGTTAACGGTGGATTTTACAATTTAAGAATGAGTCCAGTATGAAAGTTAAAAAAAAGTCTTAAATATTAGAAAAAACTTATTTTTATTTAACAAATTATATTATTTTAGTGAAATAAGTTTATAAATTATAGTTTAATTTTGTTATTGTTCTTGAATAATTATTTTTTATTCTTCGTTTTATTTTATATAGATACCATGTATAACATTTTTCACAAAAATTACCTACTAAACGTACGGGAAAACATGTAAAAGAAATTTTTCGATATTTTGAATGTTAAAAATAACTTACAAATTACAGAGTAATGAAACCATACGTACCATAATGATTTCAAACTTTGAACTGGAGTTGACTTCAACCAAGATCAGGCAGTAGCTTTTCCCGCCAGCAATCTCCTCAGTTAACCATATCGGGGGAGATGTATCATTCATACAAAACATACTCGTACATACATACATTGATGCTACGAACTTCAGTATTGAATATTGTGTTAAAGTCGGAAGATTTAAGAATATTCTTAAACACCTTAAGATTTATTTGGGGAGTTTTAACATCGTAACTTAACTTTAGTATTTAAGTCCAGGTGAACACCAAAACAGTAGAATTGATGGATTCTTATAGTGCATTGGAAGATATTACTGAAATATACTTCTTATAAACATTATTTTTTAAATTCTTATTTTTATGCTCGTCTTATATTCCTTATCTTTTTCTGACACTATTAAACACGTATGTAGGTCAGAAAAAATCGTAAATTTAGTTAACTGTCAAAATCAAGATAAAAAGCTTTAATAATATTTTATTTTTAATATGAAAAAACTTTTATTCTCAAGACTATAACTTTTAGGGATTTGTAACAGCACAAATAAAAATCTAAGCGCACGGTAGTGCGCCGGCCAAGTTCCACAGGCCGGCGCATGCCGTGCACTATATTTACACGAACCGTTTCGGCCCACTTTTGACCCCCCTGTAGCTCAGTGCCTATTGCAAGTACAGAGATAAAATTTTACCTACGTAATCATATAGTAGTACTAAAGCAGTATGCCAAATTTCATAGATAAAGCTTGAGTAGATCTTGAAATATGACCCTGTGAAAATAGCTAATTTTGGCACTGACTCACTGACAGGTAATCAAAACCTCTAGGCCACTTCCCATTGTTTTAGCACTATGAAATTTGGTACACAGGTTGTGTGTTATATGTAGATTAACAAAAAATTAAGAAATTTAAGAAATCGGTCAAGCGTGAGTTGCCTCAATTCTAAATATCGAATTTTTAATAAATTCGACCCACTTTTGACCCCCTGTAGCTCAGTGTCTATTGCAAGTACAGAGATAAAATTGTACCTACGTAATCATATACTAGTCCTAAAGCAGTATGCAAAATTTCATAGATAAAGCTTCAGTAGATCCTGAAATATAACCCTGTGAAAATACCTAATTTTGGCACTGACTCACTGACAGGTAATCAAAACCTTTATATAGGCGCTCAGCTCAGCACAATAAAATACATAATAATGAAATATTAATAATTAATAATATGAGTACATCTATCAATCGGTGATAAATGAAACTAAAAAATAAAAAATAAATATAGTTTAAAAAAAACTAAAAAACACGCTCCAATGATGAAAGAAACCGTGTGGAAACTAATTTAACCTTTACAACCGTGGAAATCAATTTAATTTAAATTGTTTAAAATAAACAACAAATGGCATTATTGAAAAAAAAAAGCGTGGGGCGCTTCTCAAGAAGTGATATATGAAGCTCCCCACGCTTTTTTTCACACAAAAATACCATTTATTGTTTGTTAATTTATTTTTAAATTAATATTATTGTGAAAAAAGTGTGGGGCGCTTCTTAAGAACTGATATATATATATATATATATATATATATATATATATATATATATATATATATATATATATATATATATATATATATAAGGGATATAAAATATTGTCATGTATACATAATGCACACTGTATAACTTAATTAAATATTGCTTACCTAAAAAATCAGGTTTCTATTGTTATAAATTACTTTTGATAGATAGCGCTAGAGGTATGATTGAATCGCGATATTGTTTTGTCTGCAGTATATATGAATGAAAGTCGATAAGGAATCGATGGTCATTTCTTTCTACACTTATGTCTTGATATGTTATATATGGTTACGATTACGATTAAATGGATCACTGATTTGACTTGCTAAAGGATTAATTTTGATATTGCTTAGTGATTGATTACTTGTGTGTGTTAAAAAGCACAAATTCACTCTATTTCTTTTCTACTATTCATTTACCAACGATGGAAATTGTCCATCTTTCGGTGGTTGGCGGAGATATACCACATAGGGTAATTCCTATGCCATCAGATGGTAGCTGTATGTTTCATGCTGTAAGTTATGCATTGTACGGCTGTATAGTACGATTGTATGTACGATTTCTTGAAAAAAAGTATTGAAATCTCACCAAAAACATGCCTGTTAAAAAGGGGTCCAAGTTCCAACGGCTAATTGTTTGCCTAAAAAAGGGGTGAAATCCAATCTAATGCCAAGTTTAGATGCACTTTGAAATCGATCATAATCATCTTCATCAACAGCATGATCCACTGGTAAACATTTGCCATTCCCAAGACTCGCCACCACACCCAGTCCTCTGCCTTCCACATCCAGCCACTACCCGCCACCTTATTCACGTCAACGGTCCATCTGGCCGAAATTCACTTTACCATACACCCAACTTAAAATATGCTTTAGTTGTGAAAATACGTAGGTGCTTGGTTAAAAATATCTAAAATTATAATACTTCTAAATTTGAACTTGGCAGGTTAATTTAATTATTTAAATTATATAAATATAAATAATTATATAAATAATAAATTAATGATACAATTAATTAAGTGTTACGTACTGCACGAAAACCTGCCAAGTTCAAATTGAGAAGTATTATAATTTTAGATATTTTTAACCAAGCACCTACGTATTTTCACAACTAAAGCATATTTTAAGTTGGGTGTATGGTAAAGTGAATTTCGGCCAGATGGACCGTTGACGTGAATAAGGTGGCGGGTAGTGGCTGGATGTGGAAGGCAGAGGACTGGGTGTGGTGGCGAGTCTTGGGAATGGCAAATGTTTACCAGTGGATCATGCTGTTGATGAAGATGATTATGATCGATTTCAAAGTGCATCTAAACTTGGCATTAGATTGGATTTCACCCCTTTTTTAGGCAAACAATTAGCCGTTGGAACGTGGACCCCTTTTTAACAGGCATGTTTTTGGTGAGATGTTATATACATCTTATTTTTTTACATATTTGTTCAAGAATATTTATTATGTAATATTTACAGTGTTTTAAATGTATTATTCTCATTCTATTATAAATTTTTCAAATGTTAAATGTAGATAAAATCTTTAAATATTATAGTTACTAATCGAAGCGTCTAGTGACGTCACACAGTATAATATTCCTATTTGCTTGTTTTCAGTCGCAGTCGCCTTTGCTTCATAAATGTATCTGGAATATTCAAAGATTTCTCTTTATTTCAGCTTTGAGATATTTTGGTAATTACAGCTTCATTACCTGTGATACTACACATGTAAGGAATAATTATAAATAAAATTTGCTTTTATAAGCAAAGTATGTTGATCCGTTCAATTATTCATTGCTTGTTAACACTGAAACGTTGTTTTTTTATGTAAAATGTTTATCTATTATATTTAATCAAACTAAAATTTTAAACCAACTACTTATAAATTTTTAGGTTAAGTTAATTTATCGAACAGTAAAAACTATAAAATTATCTCTTTTTCACTTATGTAGGAGCGCGTGGTGGTGATTTATTGAAGCCGACAAAAGGAAAATTTTTATTTTCGGCAATTCGGTGAAATTTATAGTGAAACAAACGACTTCTTTACCATGAAAGTATACGACATACAATTTCCACAAGTATTTATAAATTATTCAGTTTATAATTTTTTTTTGCAAACAATTCAATCACATATCTCTTTTTTCTAAAATAATACTGACAAGATAAATGTGGTTTTTCAATTCTATTTTGTTTTTTAAAATTTCAATAAATGACTTAACACAGTTGTAATTTAATAGTGATATTGTTTCCATATGTGTCGTCATTTTAACTCGAGGAAGTAGAGAGCGAATATATTAATTACATTACTCAGTATGTGTGTCTGTCTGTTATAAACTGGGCAATCAATATACTAGTAAGAATAAAATAATGACAAATAGATTTCAAGATTCATACTGCTGAATAAGAACTACGACTATGAGATTGTATAAAATTTAAAAGAAACCGAATAGAAATAATTTAATTTCATTAGGTACATAGTTTGGAACAAAATCGCTTTCTATGTTTCTATATCCCTTTGCATGATTAAATCTCTAAACTAAGCAAAGGATTTTGATGCGGTTTTTTAAAAGACAGAGTAATTAAATAGGAAGGTACGTATATGTAATAATACCTCTTAAATTACAGTATTTCATAACTGTGAAATACTGTAATTTTTGGCTTTTCTAAGGAGATCGTAAGTAACTACATTTTTATCGCTTAAATTGCAAACGCAGGCTGAACCGTACGAGGTAGATCAAAATAATGTACCAATTAAGTATTGTATAGATAGATAAAGTCTTCAGAAAACTTGCAAATGGTATATGTGTATCTGCTATGGATATTCTACAATATATATATTTTTTAGTTATTTACTATTTACGACAAACAATGGCAAATTTTCAAAGCGATTTTAACCAATACACAGTCAATCTTTATTCAATTAAGTAGTTAAATACACTGTTAATTCAATATAGATCTATATGGCTCTTTACAGTGTATAATGTAGATTTTTTGCCCGTGCGAAACCGGAGCGGGTCGCTATGATTTTATATACAATGTTCACAGTTTTTGTATAGTTACTAGTATACAATGTATAGTTACTAGTATACAATAGGGGCTCGTTACTAGCATACAATAAAATACAGGTAGAGAAAACTATATTAATTAAGAATGAAGTATAACTAAAAAACCAGATAGTAAAATTGTTACGTACTCGTACAATCCCTCATTTAAAAAGAATGTAATATTATTTCAAAATCCGTTCCTATTTTCATTCGTTTAATTGTAATAACATTCGGTAATCCACACAACAGCGCGAAGCGTACAGAAAGTAATTTAATTTATCCCAAAGGCTTGCTTATTCTAACAGAAGTAAACCAATACTCCTTTAAACTTTATCCCCATTCACATAATGAAATATGCTGGCTTTGGTTCTTTAAAAAACAAGCTTCCAAACAAAATAAAAGACTTCCTTAACAGTGATTATTACATTTTTACACTACATATTACTTACGAATTAGAAATTTAGATTACCCAATGAAGAGTGAAATTATTCTTTTGTCTTTTAACAAATAGGTGTTTAAAAGTTCTAATTTAACGATTTTACTTACGGTGTCTGTCTGTTTCTGTTTGTCTAAACATATTTAGGTATATGTGTTTTTATAAAAAAAGAAAAACCTGAAATATAGGTAAGATTGTTTAATCTTATATCAAAGCCGGGAAAATAACAGACGGTCTACTTGATGGACGGTAGTGGATGCGTGTGATAGAATGGGAAAAGGGAAAGGGCGTCCGGCTCTCTCACTCATTGGTTGAAATGCAGCCATTTAAGACTACTTCACGCCGATCTTCATTGTGACAGTGGTACTTCTCTTGTTGATAAATAAAATGGTATCATGTGGTATAAAGCTTCAATATTTAGGTAATGATCAAAGAAAACTGCCCTTAATATTAAAGGAATATATCCGGAAACCTTAAAAACCGACATATGTAGTAACATAAGAATATTTATTTTTTTCCTCTGACCTAAAATAGGAGACTTATAATTTTAACATCTACATTTGTATGTCTGTCTGTGGGATCCCAGTTCATAAACGGATTGATTGATTTCAATGCGTATTCCACATTTGATAGCCAGCTTGCTTGCGGTGTTTTTAAGCTATGATTAGTTACACAACGGAGTAAGAGAAACAGTTTTTAACAAAATGACTTACGACGTTTGATACTTATATTTACTGATACTGATTTATAATTTACTGCTTTTGATACTTAGATTAAGAGCTTCAAGTAGAAGATTTTTAAGCAGGAGATAACACGTTGTTTTAATAGTGCAACTGATTATTATTTTCTTAAAATATTTTCGATACTATCACAATTTTTTTTACCACTACTATGTGAAATTTAATTAGCGCCAGAATGCCGAAAAAAATCTAGAGTACTTTGGATGAAGGTTCTTTTGATTACTTTCTCAATCTGATTTACATTAAGAACAATCTTTTGTTCCATATACATATGTACATATATACATTTCTTAATACACACGAAACTTTCTTTTCCTACTATGGACAACGAATCATATAACATATGACAATACTGAATACAAGATAAGACAATTACTTAGTTGAATGAGAAGTTTTCCATAACATGTCAAGAATAACAGGCCTTCAAAACAATTCAAATGTTGACTTTGGCTGGATTTAACTCCCTCCAATATATCTAAAATAGGCTTTGTTTATTTATATGATACACAAATTATTATTCTAAAAAAAAAATATATCTTAAAAGTGAAGACAGCAACTGTGTATTATAAATTTTCTTTGTACAATATTACCGTACAAAAAACTAGTTTTATGATGAATTGATACAAGAAGAGAATGAAATTGTTTACAAACTTAAAACTAACTCAAGTTTTAAACTAGCTGCGTTAATGTGAATAACTTGACCCGAAGCTGTTAACATTTATTCGTATAACAAAGAAACTGTATTTTTATTACTAGTTGTATAGCAATGTCTACAAAACTTTAAATTATTTACATTTCTTAATTGTTATATAAGTTTCACACCCTATTAAGTCACAATATGATGATAATGATTTTTAGTGGATTCAGGAATTTGAATTACGTTTCATTCCCATGAATAAATCTGAAATAATGGCAGAAAATTCTTAATAAATCATTAATACGATTGTGTAATTGTAAATCATTCAAGGTTGCAAGGTATTTTATTGAGTATCTTTACATAATTTTACGTGACGTGTGTGGGGTGGCGTGAGAAATATTTTGCTCTTTTATTAAATTGAAGGTTACATTTATTGATTTTGTCGTTTATAATACTGTTCACATTGTGTTTAATTTTCCTGTGAGGTGTTTATAATGAAATCTAAGATTTAGTCTGATTTTAAATTCTTTTTTATTAGTAACTCCTGCTATCTCTTTATGCATCCTATTAAATATTATTGCTCCTATACATCGCTACTCTCTCTTTCATAATTTCTTTGTTATTACTCGTATAACACTTACTTATACTCGAAATTTATTTAATTACTTCACTAATTGATAACAATTACATTAACAACTAGTGTCTTCACAATTTATTTTGACAATTTTCAATAAGTGAGTATATTATTCTTCTTTTTCTCAGTCGGTATCACTCTTGACAGAGTGGTCGTGGTCATCCGTTTGGGTAGTGGTGGCTCGCTTGACAATTCGACGTTATTCTTCTCGATTCGTGAGTATATACTTATTTTTAAATAAAGTTGTTCACACATATTAGGTATGTAACATTCTAAATGTCAAAAATATGGAAATATAAAATTGAGCTTATATCAGAATGTAGAGAAGTGTGTTGTTGAGTACACTTCATCTGGCCAAGAGTCAGTGCTGACAGTTCAGTACTTGACCCGCTACTGAAGAAATGACATTTTTGCTCTTATTGTTTTAGAAACAGATACACCAGCAACATTCTCGACGACAAGTATTGAAGAGTCAAACAAATCTTGAATTATAGAAATAATCAAATAAAATTGTATACAAATATATCTGAAATTGTTTCTTATTATTTTAAGTAATCACATATTCCACATCACAAAGATTGATTAATGTAAAATAAAAGCAAACCATGAACATGCATATTGTTAACGATAATAAAATGATAAAAAAACAGCAAATATTAGAAATAACTACTATTTTTTCAAGCTACAAAACTAATTGATAGACAACTGACTGCATCTTCAATTATAAAATTTTCTTCAACAAAAATCAAAGTATTTTATACTTTTGAAATTAATTTATATCTATAAATTCCTTGGTTTTAATCTTTTACACATAAAATATAAACTGTATTTAACTTCTAACGACGATTACATTTATCTTTTAGTCCAATAATTTGTAGAACTAATCAATAAGTATATGTTTACATTTGGAATGTTACTGTGTCTATTATATTTGATAGTCTTAAAAGATTGTTAGTTTAAATTTCAAACACCTTCACTATATAGCTGCTTCACGTAACCTTTAAGTGTTCAGTGTTTATTTATTGTTAAATACATTATCAGTTCATGTTGATGTTGTTCCGTGCTTGGTAAATCAATTATTGAGAAATGGTCCCATTTTTGTAACAAGATGTCGCTTCATTTTTGTTATATCTCTTGCTACACCAAATATATATATATATATGTATATGTGAGAGCGAGGGGATCTTTGTGGAACAGTGACCAAGACCCTAGTACCTTAAAAGGCTTTAGAGTCCGGGCGTTCAGTACCGATGACGATGGACGGGATTCCATTTTGAAGCAAAGATAGTCTTTACTCAAAATGATGGTCGTTTATTGCTTAATAAATTCCCACAATGACTCATGAATTGTTTAGCAGAGATTCTACCACAGTGACTCCTAAGAGCGAACAATGTAGAATGAATTCAGTACGATTATGCATGGCCTTTTATTACATGAGACTTTAAAATAAAAATAAAAATAACGAAAAGATCTTGGCATACACAAAGAAATATTTTATTACAGCAAATAAATTTATATATAAATAATATAACTTCAATTGAATGTTGCATTTCAATTTTATTACCAAATGTTAACTAATAATCACATAGTGAAAAATAAATGTACAGTTATAATCTAAAGTATTAATCACATTATTAAATTGTATTTTCAATATTTCCCAGTGAGGATACTTTGAATTGATTAAAATACCGATTAAGATAAAGTCCGATAGAATATATTTAAACCATTCTTATCCATCGCTTATAAAATATTATAAAAACTAGTTTTTGCCCGCGACTTCGTCCGCGTTAGTTTGGTCAAGAGTAATATATGTAGGTATAGCTGACCAGTCGAACTCTATTCCGTCTTACAGGCCATAAATAATCAGGTTTTTTCAGTTTCAATCAAACAGAATTGACATATTAGTTAGTTGTCAAATCTAATGTCAAAAAAAAACGTTTGTATGGGAAATAAAAAAGGGCTGTTTTTAGGGTTTTTTTCCGGCAATTATTCCAATTTTTCTTACCTTTTAAACCTTCCCTGGACTTCCAGGAGTATTTCAAGACTAAAAATTAGCCAAATCGGTTCAGCCGTTCTCGAGTTTTAGCGAGACTAAGGAACAGCAATCCATTTTTATATATATAGTAGAAGAAGAAGATATAGAAAACAAGCCAGGCAACTTTGTTAGAAAAATTTATAGAATTCATGGGTATTGCACAGATACTTACATACATTCAACTTTTATAAACAAAAAAAGGACACTTAAGGACACGATGACACGTATATATATTTTTTTGTTATCTTGTAGCAGTTCCCAGTGACCAAAGTACTGTTTAGTTTCCCATATATGTAACATTTTATTTACATGTTGTTATTAGTGTTAATTATTCTAAAACCACTTTCAATATACAAAAGTCTCATGTAAATGTAGAAGTTGAGAATGGATAACACATTTAGAGCAACGAAGACTACTACGGTCTGTGTGCTTAATTTAGTTTTATAAGTTATTTTACTTAAAACAATACTTTATTGTTTTGTAATTAGGTTTAAAAAAAATTAATTAAGGTTACTAATTTTCTTACATCAAATGAAAGCTTCTCTTTTTCTTTGATTTTAAGTTTGTCGGGTTTGTTATAGATTGTTAGGCGGAATCATAAAACAATTAGGTTCGTCATTACTGATAACTTTTTCCTTCCCTAACAACATATAAATTATAAATATAAAATATACACTTCAAGTGAGTAATTTTTGCAAATAAGACGAAACGTTGAATAAAATGTACATTAGTTAAATAAGCGAAGGAATTGATCCTTGAAAAAATAAAAGTTTCTTTGTTTTATTCAAAAACTGAATATAAATTAATAAAAATCATAACTTAATATAAATATATTAACTACATATAATTTGTATCTAAAGTTGTGATCATACAATACCCAGGTTGATGAGTACAGAGGGTCGGATAATAAACCTTATACATTTAATGAAGTTGTGTAATTTAAAGACAGTTTTGTTTGTGTGATGAAAAACACTACTCTTTAAGAAAAGGAAACACGCTGTTTCTAATATTAAAAGTTAATGAAACATGAAACCTATTAAATGGCTTTATATCAGATGTTTATTAGAATTATGTCAATAATACTCATCTGTTCTTGGTAACTATCATTACTGTTAATGAAAAACATTTGGCGAAATATACATTTTCTAACAATATGTATATTTGATATAATAGGAAAAGATAAAATAAGATTGTTCTCACAATGTAACATTAGAGCTCCCGTCTCAGTGACTCAATCGACCCGCTGATTAAGTTGCGGAGTGTGATATTAATGTATTGTATTGATTCATCTCTTATAACTAAACTAAATATATTTTGAAGATTTTACATTTTCTATTGAAACTTAATTCGATGTTGTAATATTTTATATAAATATCTATTCAAAACTAAAGATGTCCACCAAATATCAGTTCGTTATGTTAACAGAAAGGAAATTGAAATATCAGTGACAAATTTAAAACAAACAATCTAAACAAAAACTCTTACTACTTACTTACTATAGATTAAAAAAAATCTCAAAGGATATTATACATAGGTGACGGCAATTACAACAGACAGACTACAATTAATATTTCAAATTCATAATTCTTCTCGTTACATAACTTCTATAAAATGTAATAATCAACTATTATTTAATCAAAAATATTTAAATCCAGCATCTTCAATAATAATGATAAATTACACTTCATAAAACCTCTTTTTAATCCGACTCTGGTGACTATAAGTGGCTGGAAAAACTTGTTCATCCATTGAATTGACATAAGTAATATATAATCTTTTTAATGACTCAAAGAAAATTAAAATTTAGATAACATTTATTCAGGTATATTGTACTATTGACGTAGCTATATTTAACCGAGACCTTAGTCTTCTATATATATATAAAAATGGATTGCTGTTCCTTAGTCTCGCTAAAACTCGAGAACGGCTGAACCGATTTGGCTAATTTTAGTCATGAAATACTCCTGGAAGTCCAGAAAAGGTTTAAAAGGTGAGAAAAATTGGAATAATTGCCGGGAAAACCCTAAAAACAGCCCTTTTCTATTTCCCATACAAACGTTTTTTTTGACATTAGATTTGACAACTAACCAATAGGTATGTCAATCATTTTGTCGCACTTCAAAACACGGAGATTTATGGCTTACAGGTAAATTCCAAAAATATAAATAAAAAAAACGTAATAGATATTTCTTGATTATAGGGCGATACGAAGTTCGCCAGGTCTTCTAGTGAATAATAATTATTCAAAAATTGGCACAATTGTGCCAATTTACTGTGTAACTGTGTACTGTGGACAAATTTTTCAAGTACAGTGTTTTTATTACTTCTATTTCAAAAATTAAATTGGCTTTCAAGAACTTTGCCACTTTTCCGAAATCATAATTAAGTGAACATAAAAGAACATTAGTGGCCAGAGTTGAGTTAAAAAAGTCATAGCAGGAAGGAGACAGAAGGGAACTAATACAATCTATTAAGTGCAGTAATATATTAAACAGAAAAAAACATCTTATGGAGTTTATAACATTAGTTTTTAGGTTTACATAGTACCTTTGTCATCCCTACTAATATTATAAATGCGAAAGTAACTCTGTCTGTCTGTCTGTCTGTCTGTCTGTCTGCTACGCTTTCACGCCTAAACCACTGAACTGATTTTAATGAAATTCGGTACAGAGATAGAGTTGACCTTGAGAAAGAACATAGGATAGTTTTTATCCCAGACTTTTGAAAGGTTCTCTTGGAAACGCGATATAACCGAACTCCACGCGGCGAAGCTGCGGGCGGAAAGCTAGTTTTATTATAATTCAAGTTAAACAAAAATATAACTTAAAAACTACAGTAGTGAGGGTTATTAATAACAAAGCGTAAAAAAGTTACTGAAGTTACGGTATGTAATACCTCAGTAGGTTAAACCGTACCAAATATACATATATATTGCTGGAACTAACCTGAATAAGAACTAACTGAATAACTACTCTCGAGCCTGTTTTATTATTACATGACGGATTTTATTTTGTTATGAAAAGTTATCGTATTAATGAATTCCTGTTTAAGGATGGGTCCAATACATTATATTATTATTGCCTGTGACTGGGGGCCGTTTTATGACGTTATTAACATTGAATCATATCATACAACTGTGGTCGGATGAAAACAGGATAATAAGAAACTACAGCGTTGTTATATGAATGTAAGTTAGCGATGTGTTTATTCTCCTTGACATTCATTAGAAATACAAATCTCATAACAGACATTGAACTTTTTGCAGATTCTGATTTAACGCTTGTTTAATTTAATTAATCGGCATCCTTACTCAAAGTTGGGATAATCACTATACATACGTAGCATTAAAAGTTTTTAATTAATAAATTTTCATACGTTAGTTTTATGATTTGATTATATGAGAAACGAAAATTGCCTCATACATAGAGGACGACATGAACTTGGAGTTACTACATATGTGCTGGATTAATTATTTTTCATTATTAAACATTTACCGCTTCTTATAAAAGTAAAACAGAAACTATGTATATTCCTATTTATGTAACTTTACTTTCGTCATTATAATTTCATACAAATTACTATCCATGTACTTTTTCATCATGAAATTCAGAATTATTATGCACAAAATGTAAATTTTAATAATAACCGGTCATATTGTTTCGTAAATTAAAATATTTTCACTGTATTGTAACAAGTAACGCGAAGTGTTCGACGTCACGGAATAATGGATTACAGATTGAGTCATAACAAAAAAAAACATGTTATTATAAAATATGATAAAGAAAGAAATAGCATCAGACTTCATATTATTTTAATACATATAAATATTCTATACTATGAGCTTCGACAAGCTGCGCTGAAATACACGCTGGTGAATGAATTGGTAATGACGTCCTCAAATATTAAACTGGTAATGTCACCAATAATTTCAAGTACAGTGTAAGGATGTATGTTCCTTGATGCTCTGATTTAAAGTTAATAGCAATCATTGAAACGGTTCTTTAAAATTTCTTAATTTGTTATAAAGGAAATCGGAAAACTATTACGGAATTCACTTTAAACTAAAAAAATATTTTTACTTTTTTCTCAAATTTACTTTGAGTGATAAACGTTACTCATAGCATATTTTAAAGACGTAATATACAAACAACATAGATAGTAGGTACAAGTGCCTAAATAAAACGAGCAGCGTAAAATATTCAAACTAAAAATACTTAAACTTGTTTCAATAATTTGTTTTGTTTAAGCTTAATTGGAGATGTTAAAAAGTTTTAAAGATTTCTTTGCTTATTTTGCTGGTAAAACTGTTTCACTGCTAGGGAAAAAACTTATAAATACTGTATTTTTTCTTGATTTTGATTTTTATCACTTTGAAAGTTTACTCAATACACATTCACTATTTACTTTATAATTGTCTTTCCTTTGGTGGAATTAGAGGTAAAGCTGAGGAAATATGATGTTAGAACTTTAAATACAACAGGAAACATGTTAATTATAACAAAAACCTATAAATAATATTGAAAATGTTTTGTTGTATACAAAAAAATACCACGAATGAATAACAGTTTAAAGCCATTTAAATTTTTCATTAGGTTTTCAGCTTTATAAAGTATGTTGTTTGAAAAGAAAGAATATAAAAAATATGTATCGCTTAAAGTTCTTTACGACCTAACGGTAGAACGATTTCCAAGAATAGTTAATTACACGTTCAGTGGAGATCCATCTATTCGTTTTAGACTTCCCTAGAATACAAACTAAACAATTCGCTTGCCTCTTTTTTCAAGCACAAAATATGTATCGGACTAGTTTATTTGTGTCTGTGTTTTTGGATTTGAAGGTCAACAAGAAAAGAGTGAACTGGCTTTTACTGAGATTTACCTTAATACACCGTTTGCCTCTACTTAACAGATATAAAACTTTGGACGACGTTTTCCATCTTCTCGAGTGCGATTGACGTATTATTAAATGTTGAGAACAATTTGTGAGTCACTTGAGGTTTCCTGGTAAACTATCACAATTACGGTTAAAAAAACGGTGGATACAAATATAAACATATCTAGTAGTAAAAGGGACCTAGTTAATAGCGACGACTTTTGATATCTAATGGTCGCTAATCGTTAGTGGAGGAGCAGATACTAAAATTACATTTAATAAATTGTTTCAACGGATGACTTTTAATAAAACTGTATAGTACAAACCCGTTTTACAAAACAAAATAAAGCACCGAAACTATTGCAAAGAAAAATTATAAATCTTTTTCATTCATCATCATCCTAGGTTATCCCGGTATTTCGACCCGCCCAGGGTGGGAGAACCCAGGGTCAGCTTGAAAAATCGTTTTCATTGAATGAGTACATTAATTAATTACGTAAAGCGTGACGTGTGTCGGTGTCTCAGTGGTACATGACACTTTATATTACTGGAAAATGCCAAACGTTTGCCGAAGTTAATGTGAGTGAGACAGCAATCCGAACTAGCACATGTGAAAAGACACATTGTTGGGTTATTAATTACAGTTAGTTATTCATTGTATGTTTAGTTCCTTGACATTTGCCGATTAAGGATATAATGATAGAACTTTAAATATTAGTGGCTACGAATAACTAAGACTAAGTAACTTATCTGTATTAATACGTAAAATGGTAATATGATGCTCGTTTACATGCACAAGGTGTTTAACAAAAAGTATGAGAAGTCAATATAGACAGATAGCCTACACAATACTTATAACGAATACTCTCACGCAGAGAGGAGAGAGACATCAATGTCAAACTTATAAATGCTTTCAAGTAACAAGAGTTTTAAAACTGATTACTTTTTAGTTATTACTGGTCTAAATTACAAACTTATTTTTTTTCTATAACAATACTTTTTTTTTTAGACGTTGTACGCCATTTGAATAGTCACTAGACATATTATATTCACTCTGCTTACATGAGAAGTAATGGTTAATAGGACAAGGAATATTCATCTTAAATGTAAACTGTCACATCAAGATATTAAAAAACATATTTTAATATTAGACAATGCTGCATTAATATACATATACATGGATGTATATATCTAAAAACATACATGTATATATATATGACAACTATTATAATAATGGCCTAAATATATTGATGTTTTTAAAATAATCCATTTTAAATTTTCAAAAAAAAGTAATGTTAGTTCTACATAGTTGAGTTTATTTAAGTCAAATAATTACCGATCAAAAAGAAATTGGTTCCTATTTATAGAAAATATTCTCACAATATGTTTCAACAACATAATATGTATAATAAAATGTAACATTTACAACAGATGCTATGACATGCTAAATGTTACATGTTTATGTTTTATGTAGAAGAAAAAAACTAAAGCATTAATTAGTAAAATACCTTATAAACTAATAAATACTCCCTATTTTAGATTGAAGAACGAATGTTCATACTACTGTGGAGTACCACAAGACTTCAAACTCCTTTAGTTACTTACATGTTTAATGTTTACGATATCGGCATTTTGCTCAGTATAAAGTATGCTACGTATTTTTTGTAATATTATCATAAGAAAGACGTCGCAATATTTTATTATGTTTTACGTTAAGATATGACAATGTTATATTATATTCACTAAAAAAACAAAAGTCAAAAGAAGACTGTTTACAAATATTGATAGCTGTTATTGTGTATAAAGAAGTGCGATGGTTTGTTCCTTAAATAATAATGATTCTTATATATATCGGAATTTTTACAAATTCGTTATTTTAAAAGAGAGAGAGACGCCAGCTTCGCTGACGTTACAAATGTCACTTCTTCAAGTACGGTCCATGATATTTTAAAATGAAAGTTCAATTGATCTTAATGCTCCTGTATTTCTCAAAGATTCTTCATAATAACATACTTCAATGATACACACTCACTGAACTCTGAATTACGAGTATCAATTCTGAATTCTCAAATCTGCCGTCGTGCATCCAGACGTCATATTTATAACAAGATTCAAACATAGTTCTATTCTCCTTTGATTTCGTTTTACTTTTAACAATAATCATAAATACTAATGAGGTTTAATAAGAATTGATGACAGCCTCAAATTATTTTCATGTCGCATCCGTTATTAAAGCTGATAGCGCCGATATATATATTCTCATAACAAACTGGTTTGTTTTGACGACAAAAATTGTCTTGAGTCTTTGTTGGCTTAAATTATTTTTAATTATTTTCTTTTTATTATTTTCTAACAAAAATCGAAAATGCACAAGCCTTCTATAGTTCCATCACTCTTATTGATAAATGGCAACATATTTTCAATAGTTTTCTTATTATTTTTTGTTATAGTGATTGGTAATAGAATCGTTAATCCAATGATTGCTATAAAGTAAGTATCTGTAGCACATTGGTTTCAGTATTTTTAGAATGACGATGAACGAAAGACACATGTAAAATGATAAATTATTTTATCGACCATGATTATCGGAAAGGCATTACTTAAATCATCTCTAGCTTATTGCTGGTTTTAAGTTCACTTCTACAACATACATTCAAAACCAAATTAAATAATAATAAAATAAACATAAAGCAGCTAAGTAAACTCATTTTGTGTTTATAAAAAGGCATAAAATGTTCTGAGCAGAATGGAACTATTCTTAACATAACTTTAAGTTGACCAAACGAATGTATGATTCAAACATTAGGTATATAGAAAAAGTTAATTCACTTTTTTAAAGATACTTGATAATGATGGACAAAATGTGATAAGTAATAAATAATCATATATTATTTGTATTTTGCGAACTAAATAAAATTACTAAATTCATTTATTAGAAACAATTACCAGTAAATACATATGTTTGAAACATTTTAATATCTGATAATTTTATTTTTTTTTAAATAACATCTATTTTATCGTACTTATTTCTTTATGTTTGTACTTAGTATGTAATCTCTTTTAATTAATAAAGTCCATCACAGCTGACATCATCACGCGTCGTCGACCAACTTTAAATTACATTCTCTAGTTCGCTGATCACAATATACAAACTGTCGCGGGAACAGGATCAAACTAGATATTAGATTCCTGGTACTTATATAAAGAATAACTTTTTGAATCCTACCTTGGTGTGTACACTAAACTTACTTGGTGTGTACATTGTATTGTATAATTGTATATGCTAGCTTATACCCTTGACCAATTTCCAGGTACCAGGTGCCTCATGTAAGTAAAAGTTCTCCTCACTTTATTCATAGTCTAAGGTCTGATTTTAACTTGAAAAATATGACAATTGACAGCAATAATGAGCAAAGCAACCATAAATACCTATTTCAAAATATTTAATGATTACCAAAGCATCCGACGTTTATGTGTGTAGCAGATATCATTGTACAAGTATGACCCACGCTACAATGTTATTGTTTCTGTCCTTTTGTACTTTGAATGCCAAAAAAATATGCAATGTATATACCTCTAGGGTATATTTTTGACAGCGATTTTCTATCTCCGTCTCTACTATTCAAACTATGTATTTTTATTGATTAATTTTATTGTTTGTACATGTCAGATAATATCTATTGTGATTATCGGTTACTGTTTCATTATGTGTATCAAGTTGTCTGCATTACATAGGTACTTAGCAAAGTAAAATATGTTTACAAAAATATGAGTAACATCGCTCTCGAACTGTTAGGAAAAATGTTCAATAATTTATATTTTAGCTAAGATCCATATAGAAAATTATAATTAGTCGCAATTTCTGTTTCAAACCAGAACGACTTCAAATAATGCAAATGTTTTCTCATAAACATGTTGTAACTGATATCCATTTGAAAAACATAAATGTTGTTTTGTTTTACACAGATATTTGTTCGTTACTTTTTAAAACAGAATGTTGTTGAAAATTTTTTTATTATTCATATTTCAATAAAAGTTTTGCTCCAGTAAACAAAAAATAGCACGCGTTTTAATATAACTAACTCCAAAATGTGATTCTAAACGAAATTTTTATAATTTGATTTAAAAAAATTATTTCGGGATATTGTTCTCTCCTATGATCCTAGTCAGATACGATTTTGGTTGACCATCACTAAGTAAACTTCATTGTACAATTACATACATAACAATTTCAATACATGTATAACAATTTGTACCATACAAAAAACAAATAGTACATATCACACTGACTTACAAGGACTAACTTAGAATAAAATTTAAACACATACACGGTAAAAATAAAATAAACGATTAAAAGAAAAACGTAGAGCTAATTCATATATTTTGACTAAAAGTGAACACTCACTATGATTCTAAAGTTAAAAGACACTCACACTTATTAATTTCTTAGGATATTGAGACTCATGATATAAAATGGTAACATTATCTCTATTCTTAATATGATAGTACATATTTAAAAATGATGGACTTTGTTAACAAAAGTGAAATGTTTGACTAAATTGTTTAAAAAATAATGTATTTTTGTGTTACATTAAATTCTTATCTACATAATTCTTATCTATAACACTTTGATTATTATTGTAACAAGAACATTCATAAATTACATTTTATAAATTGGTAAAGATCTTTTTATACATGAAATTTAGGAAGAATTGTAACCTTATACATGAACAAAGCGTGAAGAAATTAAAATAATTTGTTGAAATAGAAAAAATACAAAAAATGCTTTTATATTCATGTCTTAAAAATATCGGATAAACAATATAACAAAAATATATATTTTAAAGACTTGCGAGTCTTTGTACTCCACACCTTTTAAATATTATTGGTTAATAGTGTCCCATGTAACAAAATAGTGTAATAATTATTTGATCATTACATCATCCTTCCAGCTACTGAGATCATTCAAACATTTTTCCAGTAGTGGGTTTCCGCCTAAACGGGCGACCTGTAAGAAACCTAGGTTGTATACTTCAATTTAAAACAATCACACTTCAATGAATACTATGTGTATATAATTGATTCACCTCAGCCCGAGCTTCTCGATCAAGTTCACTGAGTCTGTTTCTCGTGTACTGTATGCTGCCCGCCTTCTCCAACAAACACATACAGTATTTCTTCAGGTCAATATCATGGGTCCGCTGCTGTGGTATGATACCTGATAAAAATATGATGAAATACTTAACTATCACTGAATTACAGGTAGTTATGTTTATACTTATTTACTAAACACCAAAAAACGATGAAAAAAATTAACATCAATAAAGTATTAGAAACAGAGGATCAAGAAAGAAACTTCGTTAGCAGACCTGATCTCATGAAACAAGTAAAAAAAATCACACGAAGTTCTCAAAACTCTAAATTTTAAATTGATATGTAACTTCATTATTGCATCAAGTTTATGAAATAACCTGTTGCAATAATGAAGAACTAGCTGTCCGCCCACAGCTTTGCCCGCGTGGAGTTCGGTTATATCGCGTTTCCAAGAGAACCTTTCAAGTCTGGGATAAAAAACTATCCTATGTTCTTTCTCAAGGTCAATTCTATGTCTGTACCAAATTTCATTAAAATCAGTTCAGTGGTTTAAGCGTGAAAGCGTAACAGACAGACAGACAGAGTTACTTTTCCATTTATAATATTAATAGGGATAATGATTCCGTATTTATCATAGAGTTACAGTAAAAACTGCTATGTTTGACCCACACACATATGTACGTCCTTGTATGTATACAATAAGTAACTGAGGTTTAGTGTACTCACGTAAAACTTCGTTTATTCGTTCGTTGGTAAAAATGTTTTGGATGCATGTATGATGGGTAACGTGAACTTTCCTTCTCATAAATCTTCACAGAAACTGCCATTGCTGTTTAACTGGAATGGTAAAACACATAATAAATATGATATAATTTTTTTTTATTTTTTTTTTATGTGAAAGGTGGCAAACGAGCAGACGGCCCACTTGATGGAAGGTGGTTACCGTCGCCCATGGACATCCACAACATCGTTGCGGATGCGTTGCCAACCTTGTTTTTTTTAGGGATAGGGAGAGGTGGGAATAAGGAAATGTTAGGAAAGGGGTGGGAATAGGGAAAGGGGGCAACCGGCTCTCTCACTCATCGGACGAAACGCAGCCACTAAAGGCTACTTCACGCCGATCTTCTGTGAGAGGGGTGGTACTTCCCCGGTCGAGCCAGCCCATGTTCGAGCTGTAGTAACTGACTACAGCTAGGCTCTACCACCTATGGAAGATCATATAAATTAATTATATTAGGAACACAAAAACAACCTCCTTCGCACATAACAAATGTTATGCAATAAAATTATTTTCTATTGACAATAATAAAAGGGACAAGCTTTATATGACTACAAAAGTGTATCTTTGCAAGAATAATCTTTGGAATTCATTACATATTTTAAGCAATAATTAATAGTATTATCTTCTTTTCTCAATACGAATGTTTATTTTCTAAGAAATATTATAATTATACCTCATTTAAGCAACGAATAATAAATCATTACTTTATTGTAAATTTGACCTTCATCAAGTGAGTAAGTCATTTTCGGAGATATTAAACTAATGAAGTCGGCAGACTAATTATAATATACTTAACTTATCACTATTAAAGATATTATTAAGATATACAATATATAACACAAATGGTATTATGTATTTAGCGAATTAAACAATTAAAACTACTTACAAGCTATTAATACAGAAGGAGATCAATTTTCGTAAGCGAGGGTGCGCGTGCGAGTGCCGCCATTGCGATGACGGACAAGAGTCACATGGCTAAAGACTATGCGGACTGACGAGTGACGACTGACGAGTCCGGCGCAGTGGCCGCTCAGCTGACTAGCGGCGGCTAACAGGGGTCAGCGGGGCTACAGGTTCGTGGACGACGCGAACAATAGACGGAGCGCACGTACTCGATATATACCTACAATAAACAATTTAATAAGAAGTTCGTCCGTCAAAAGATATAAAAAAATATGCAATAAATTTTAAACAAATATAGAAATGAATATAAATTTCTAATATAAAGGTTTGAAATCTTAATGTTAAGTAGCTCCGCTACATCACCTCCCTCCAAAGACCGAGCTATGGGCGATAATATTCTGGGAATCGAACCCTGCGCCTCGAACGAATCTGGCGAACTTGCTCCTTGGTTTCCGACAATTCCCAATCCTCTGTGTGTTGTGTGTGAGTGTTCATGATTGGTGTGTGTTTGTGTTGTGTGTGTGGTGTCTGGGTCGCACAGTATGTAGGCCGGCTTAAGGCGGTCCACTGATACCGTGACCTTCTTACCATCACTTAAGATAGTGAAAACCTTATACCAAGCTGAAGCACTTCGAATGGACCTGTGTACGCCGCTCTCAAAGTTCCACCAACAGTAAAATCACGTCGGGGTCACCAGTTTAGCGAATTAAACAAGGTTTAACAATTTAAACTACTTAAAAGCCATTAATACAGAAGGAGATTATTTTTTGTAAGCGATTGTGCGCGTGCGAGTGTCGCCACAGCGATGACGGACAAGCGTTACACAGCTAACGTCTATGCGGACTGACCGTCAGTCACTGACGTGCCCGGCGTAGCAGTGTTACCAGAATACTTTTTTCGAATCAAGATTTTTTTCTTTTTATTGATTGCCTTTTGTTTTAAGAAGTCTTATTAAATAATTAAGTACTATAAAAATATTATCTTAATAAGTAATATAAAATAAGTAATAAACAGTATTTAAATATTTTTTTAATATTTCATATTTTTTTATAGATAAACCTTTGATAGAACTGAGTAAAAAAAATTACCATACTAAAATAGGATAAAGTACTTAATTTAGAAGTAATAAGTACCCATTTACTTATTTTGTAAGAATACGATAAGATAAGGCGGCCAACCGTCCCGCAATTCTAGACGAAATCCCGCTTTGAAATTATTGGTAAAATAGTCCCGCAAAACGTTGTATGCGTCCCGCATGTCCCGCATCCCTATTTTTCTACCACACTTCTACACAACACCCATACGCGCCCACGGTCAACAGTGCAGGAACAAAGATTACTTATAATAGGGACAAGCGTATCGCGCCCGCGCTAATCTCGTCTTCTTTCTTTTTTCTGAACTCATGGCGCGTAAGAGAGTACTTAAATTTAATATGGGCGGTTGCGAAGATTTTTATGACATTCCCAATCCCTAACAACTACCCTCCCCCCCCCCACCCGCCATTCAAAAAGGTTGCGATAAGGTAATTACAATCAAAATTAAATTAAAAATTACAATCAACACGAACAAAAGTAAGCCGGTCCTTTTCCAACACACAGTAACATACCATCGAACCCACATTAGTAGTGAAGCCACTAGGATTTGATATAAAATTATGTACCTATATCTACATATATATGTATATTGCGAGACAGGTAACGTATTAAAATCCATGCTATACCATAAACATAAAACTTATTGAAACTGAGTGTTGAAATTCTTTTTTTTCTGCATATAAATGATTTGTTAATTAAATATATCTGAAAAAATATATATAGCCATGTTGGCTACCTTTAGCCAGCGGATAAAATAATATCTCAACTCGGTAAGGGAGATAGCCCCATTGGCGCTAAACAGCCTCATCTGGGAACACTCAGTGCCCGCAGTGCCCGCTCAGCTGGCCAGCGGCGACTAGCGGAGACCAGCCGGGCTACAGGTGCGCGGGCCCGGACGACGCGAACAAAAGACGCAGCGCGCATCCTCGCTATATACAATTTAATAAAAAGTTTGTCGGTCGCAACTCGCAAGAAATAAAAATATAAAATAAATTTTAAGCAATAATTAAACAAATATAATTAAAGGAGATGGAAACTGGTGGGCCCAAAATGTAATGAGTTCAAAATTGATTTAATTTTGTATATTTTTTTTGTATGAAATATCAAAAATCTGCATAAATTCTCAATCTACAAGCGGAGAAATATGCAAATAACTGTTTTTATGAAGCAATCGATTAAAGATTAATTGAATAAAAATGATTATTCGATTATTTAATTACAAAATAAAAACTTCACTCCTAGTTTTCAACTTATAATAACTTCATTTAAACTACACCATATATGTCTATAATTCAATAAAAATAACTTTTAATAACGTGAATTAATATAATAATAATAATATTAAATATTATTTTCAAAACAACCTTTTCGATTATCGATTCCATATCGATCGAAATCATTCAGTATATAGTCTATGGCAACATGACATTGACACAACAATTACTATCCCACTTGCCAGATGCATTGTTATCTGAGTCTTAAGTCTGACTTGTTTCGTGTTTTTCGATGCGTTTCGAGTGCGTTCCCGATCATTTTACATTTTCAAACGACTATGTACTGCTTTGTTTTTTACGGACTCCGAACCCGCCTAACGTTTTACGACCCTTGCTTTCACATTGGACACCGACGATCGCCTGCACGTTTGACTTGGAATTGTTAATTTGTATTATATCGCCGGCTTGTGGATTGGATATTACTGAAACGATGGATCGCCGCGCTGTGTGAATTGTGGGATAGCAACTAGTAACATTGTACCCCCTGCACAGTTCCTAGACGATATTGTAATTATTATTGAAGAGGAATAAAATACATATTCCATTAAAATTATTTGTTTTTATTTTATGACTTTTATCACATAGTTCACTCCTCCTGTTCCTCTAAAATTCCATACTTGTTAACGATATTTGTATGTCTTTGAGTCTTTCTTGCCTTGTTATATATTCTCTTCTAAATAAAATTATTATTTTTCACATACTTTTAAGTGAATTCGTCTAACTCTTAAAGATAATGCAATATAACCTCACTTATACTGAACCTCCAATAACTCATATCTGTCTGATTGTAAATTTCTATAGAATTTTCAATGAAGAAACTCTTAATTTTGAACCTTTTAATTAATACTATTTTTATGTTTTTACATTGTGGGCCCAGAATTGTATGCAATACTTTCGATCTCCTTTGTGTGACACCAAGAAGACACGTATCTGAGAAAAAACATTTATTTCATAGAAATTTTCTACTTTTAGTGATTTGAATTTTAAAAAAGCTATCGAGATTCAGTGAACCCTTTTAAACATTCTAGTAAACTTGATGTTAAATTTAAATATGTATACTAAAATATAATATAAAATAATAACTAATAAAACATTTCCAGAAAACAGAAGTCATTGATTGATCACTTCAAAGTGAAGTATAGGTACGTGCCGTATATATTATATCTATTTCATTTAACACTCGATCAAAGACATTAGTTATTATGCTTCACTAAGTCGGCATATACATATATTGTCTTATAAATTTACCTTGTAAAAGCGATAGTCCGTAAGTTCAAAGGGTTGCCATGGGATGATTCCACATCTACGTGTCACTTGCTATGAAACCCTTTTCAAATAAAGTTTTTATCAAATTGCTGTACAAGATATTAAGATTTAAGGTGTGGTTATAATGGGAAAATGTCAAATACATTTTTATGAAATACAATCATTGTAAAATAAGATATACCTATATGTATACATATATATGTATATACATACACGTAGTGCCTTGCATACTTTTTCTTAAACAAAAAAAAGAATGTTTTTCATAAAATCATTATTTAATTTATTATTTTCAACAAAATATATCTCATGGCGCATTAACAACAACACTGGAAATGCTGAAAAAATAAAAAAGAATTCATTTATATTTCATAATTTATCAAGTATGCTAAACACATATTAACATTTTAAGAGTTCCGGGTTAGCATTACTACCTATATAGATAAAGTATCATATAGAGCGCTGCTTACTCTGCGAAACAAACGCGTGTTCGTGTGTATCAAAAATTAATAAAATAAAACTAAAAAACGTGATATTTTTAAGAAACTTCGGGAAAATTATGTACTCTTAGATATAGGATCTAAGTTTAGTTCTGCATTTGTTATTCCATGTCTTTGTGAGTTTCGTAATTTTTCTTCAACTTCTGTTACGACGTGAACCGCACTTCGTATAATTTGAAACTTTTAAACGTTATAAACAAATTAAAAATTATTTTTAATTTATGTTATATGTAATTATGTAATAAGGCTTGATTTCCTTTTTTTGTGCAAAACACGTTGTTAAACACTATTTATACTGACTATTATCACAAGAGGGAATATGAATTTAATTTTTGTTAGATATTGTTGCGAATTTTGATAGTATTTAACGAGGAGATATTAGAAGGCGTAGATTAGTTGCAATGATAATTTTATTGTGTTACATATTTTTATGACAGGGTAAGTAAAAAAATTAAAATTACAATAAACAAAGCGCCTTACATTTAAATCGTTCCGTAACCTCCATATACTAAATAGCTTCACAATTTTAACAGGCGCTTGCGCCAACAGATATACTTACTATTATAGTATTAATTTAAACATATAATATATAAGAAGAAGACAGATCATTGTCTTTCGAGTCAGATGTACATAATTATTAAGAAATTAACTTCATTGAGGTAAAATTTAACAGATATTTCTTGATTATAGGGCGGTACGAAGTCCACCGGATCATAGGTATACGGTTTAAGATATCTAGGATAGTTTTTTGAGAAAAGTTTTTTAAATTAAAAAATATTTATTTAAATAGAAGGTAACTATCAAGGAACAATATACGGTAATATTAAATGAAATAATAATAAGCAGTTATAATATTTTTGAAGCTTTTATCCCTACTAATATTATAAATGCGAAAGTAACTCTGTCTGTCTGTCTGTCTGTCTGTCTGTCTGCTACGCTTTCACGCCTAAACCACTGAACTGATTTTAATGAAATTCGGTACAGAGATAGAGTTGACCTTGAGAAAGAACATAGGATAGTTTTTATCCCAGACTTTTGAAAGGTTCTCTTGGAAACGCGATATAACCGAACTCCACGCGGCGAAGCTGCGGGCGGAAAGCTAGTTTTACTATAAATATATAACACACAGCATTTCTATTCTGCGTTAATTATTTAAAAACTATTCTATTTATAAAAAGTTGAACTAGAAATTTATTGTATAGGATATAAAAATTATTCAAGTTTCATTATAGTTATTATAATACAAATTTAGTTTAATTATGTTTAAATCTTTTTTCACATTATGGATTAAATTAATATTGAACAATTATTCACGTACCTACATGCTTTATTATGAGCTAAATGATAGTATCTCAATCTGGTAATTGAGTTAAGCGATTATTCTATCAATATTAAAATAGTCTTTTTCTTTATATTTCTTTGCAGTATAAATTTATATTTTTTAGCGAATTAAACAAAGTTTAGCAATTTAAACTACTTAAAAGCTATTAATGCAGAAGGAGATTATTTTTCGTAATCGAGGGTGAGCGTGCGAGTGTCGCCGTAGCGATGACGGAGAAGCGTTACAAACCTAAAGTATATACAAACTGACGAGTGACGAGTACGGCGCTGTGCTCCAGTGTTGCCAACTTTATTTTTTAGAGGATTGTACTAAACACTAAAAAAATAGTATTTTGTCTTGAAATTCAAGGAAATAATCGTACGCGATGAAACTTCGATAAAACTGCGTAAGTATATCAAATAAAAACGGAATTTAATTCTAATTTTCAATTAACATTCATCATCAATTAATATGGGGAATAAAGATATTCATTAATTACATATATTTTGAAAACATAAAAAAAATGAATTGCTTTAGTCACTATCTGAATTATTAGGCACAGCAGATGCGGGAAAAGCATAATATGTTTTTTACATACTTAAATTTAATTTGCTCAGCATATCGTCAGATGGCTTGAAGTTTATACACGATCCTTTTTCTTTAATATGTTGTGCAGCTAACAAATTCTCATTTACCGTTTCTGGAATACAGTTTAGTTTTAAATATTCCTTACAGTTATAGTATAGTACTAAATATAGTTAGTTATAGACTTATAGTACTAAAGCTTAGTTTTACTGTTTACACATTCCTTATAGTTTTATTGGAGATTTATTTTTTCGTAAGACTACATTTAAGAAATCGTATATTTTGCGTACGACTTCGATACCTCGATCGTACATCGTACAACAGTCAAAAAGGTCGTATAAATATGATTTAAATCATACGGTTGGCAACACTGCAGTGCTCGAGCTCAGCTGGCCAGCGGCGAAAAGCGGGGGCCAGCGGGGCTACAGGTGCGCGGGCCCGGACGACGCGAACTATAGACGCAGCGAGCATCCTCGATATATACAATTTAATAAGAAGTTTATCCGTCGCAAGAAATAAAAAATATCAAATTAATTTTTAATCAATTAATAAACAAATGTGTATGTATCGAAATGGATATTTTAAATTTACAATACAACACATAATCTAAGTGTCTCCGCTACACTTTGTATTCATGTTAAAGTAAACATATGAAACCTTTTCTAAGTATAATTTATTTATCACTTTTACTTTTAACTTTATTCATATCTTCCTTTTGGCTCATACATTTGCTAGGTATACATCAATACCGCTTTTTTTTCTTCACTTTGATAATCTTTCAAAAATTATAAAAGCTCGGAGGACTCAGTACAAACATGTGAAAAGAGTGATGATGCGCTTTATTTATTCATTCTCTCAACTTGATTGAGGTGAGTGAATAGATTTGTGATGATATTAAATTAAGTAATTTATCCTATTTTAGTATGTTAAAAAAATCAGCTCAGTTCTGTCAAAGGTTTATCTATAAAAAATATGTAATATTTAAAATTTATATAAATACTGTTATTTTATAGTACTTATTAAGATAAGATTTCATAGTATTTAATTATTTAATAATACTTTTTAAAACAAAGTGCAATCAATAAACATTAAAAAAATCTTGACCATTTGTACTTCAATAATTGAATTTCATTTCTATTTAAACTAAGTTATTGTTAAATAATAGTACGAATTTAATGAATATAAAACCAATAATAAGCTCATGAATTTATTTCAACTTTCCCGCCTTAACTACACTCGCAAAAAAATATTCTGGTAACACTGGAAGCACTGATTATTTTGTATTGTTTAATGTCCGTTAATCGTCAAATGAAATGGAGCTCTCTGATTGGTCGGTAAACTGTTCATATATTTGTTCGCCATTTTATTATTGTTGGATATTGTTACATTGTCATTTGTTTTTCTAAGCACAAGTGAATATGTTTTTATTAGTGAACAGTGAATTAATTTATTAACGAATTATGGAAAATTATGGCTGTGAGTTCTGTGCTTGTGATATGTGTTTAATGAAATTAGTTAGGTACGAGTAGATTTTCAATATTGTAGTTTGGTAATAAAATTAAAATAAGTGTAAAGTGAAGGCGTGTGAGTTGTGACTTGTGACCAGTTAAGATTGAACTAAAAGAAAGGTAATGTTATTCATTTTAATAAAAAGTATTATGATAGTTTTAATTAGTTAGCAGGTTGTGTACACAAAAATAAGTTACTTTGTTTGCCTTGTTGGTTTTTTTTTTTCAAATGATAATAATAAGAATGTTTGAATCTCCACTGGATATTCCTATTTAAATAACTTTTATAAAGTTGTGAGGCACAGATCATAATCGTTTTAAGGTACTTTCGTGGCTCAGAGGTACCTAGTTGAGAGATTCATAAAGTATATAGATGTTCGTTCTGATCGGCCTGCTGTAAGTTGTAACATTATGCGCGAATTTTATCAATATTTAAATGAAATTAATATTTTCTGATTTCTTCGCGTCCATATTTTATTATGTTTAAGAACTACATATAATATCCGGGACGAATCTTGACCCTGCGCCGTAACAAATATTAGATGTCGTTTGATGTGCGGTCTGAGGCGAGGAGCTCATTACTACAGCAAACATGAAACAAGGCCGCCATTACTAGTAAGTAGTAACCATTGCAACGGTTTGGATGCGGACACCGCGTCTCCCGTCGTTTGTTTTTGTTTTGTTGATTTTGTGGGTTCTTTCTTTTGTTATTAAAGGAAGATTTTAACGAATTTTACTAAAATGCCAAGAAAAAATAATATAGTTCTAAAAAGACAAGCTCGAAAAATGATTTACGATGTTTACTGTTTTTTTAATAATGCTAAAGATAAAATAATTAACCCGTTGTGTTTTTTTACGTTCCTTCCCTTTAATATACCTATTAAATATTTATTTTTAGATAGTACCTACGTGATTTTCGCAACGACTACCTATACCTGCGCAGAGGACGCCATGTTAGGTCAGGTTTCGTGCCGGGTAGTATACTTCCGACGCGACGTTTCGATTACTTTGCAGCAACCGTGATCACGACAGACATCTCGTCTGCCCGTTAAAAACAATAAAAATATTAGTTTCATTTCTAAATTCAAATCAATACTTGCGAAAGATATCATTATTATCAATGATTAGAGGAAGAAATGATGAAAATTGTTATTTTATTTTTCAAACATATTCTGTTTACGGTAAACAGTTTACCGTACCTTAAATCTGTACTAGGCACGCCACTGCCCTGTTTTTACATCAAGTACTTTTAAGATATGAAATATTTAAAAGAATGTCTAGCTTTGAATTTTCGTAATCACCAAAATTACTTCACTATATATTTATTATTTTTTCTATCCAATACCAATGCGGATTTCATGAACATTTAAAAGGTCAACTAATATCAAAAATATATACAGTACGTTTATTTCTCAAATTATTTTATAATAACAAATCTGTATACAATTCACTGGGCTAGTACTGGAAAATATTCATATTACGCTTGTGTGAATTAGTGCACCTGTAAAAGTATGTTTTGCATTCGAATACAGAAAATATAGCAGAATTTATTTAAATTAAATTACTAATATTTGTTATAATCTATGAAACATCATAATAAGATATTTTATTACTGGTCGTAAATTTTTCTCACTGGTCATTTCATCTCTAGAAAAACGACAATATGCGATATAATCTATATTGTATACTAGTTTTTGCCCGCGACTTCGTCCGCGTTAGTTTCGTCATTAATAGTAATATGTATATGTATAGCCACTTCTTCCCCACCGCACCTACCCCTCTCCCCTCACCGTACGCCTGACACCGCTGCCGGTATTTATCACCGAAACGGTATTTATCGCCGAAATTGCTATGACTCTGCATTTTAAATCTGTGATATCTTCGAAAATATTTATTTAATTTACATGCTGTAAAAAGCCATATTGATCTTTATTAAATGCACAATGTATTTAAGATACTTAATTGGATAAGGATTAATACTGTATTGCTTAAAATCGCTTCGTAAAGAAGCCATTATTTCTCGTACAATGTAAAGGATAAAAAATGGTTATTGTGGCTTATTCCTAAGAGATAAACATATACCATCGCGGACTCTTTTGTAGACCTTTTTAAGTTGTACAATACTGTAGTACATTGTTTTGATCTATCTTGTAGGATTCAGTCAGCGTTTGCAATGTAAGCGCAAAAAATGTGTTTTTTTACGACCTCACATTAGAAACCTCAAAAATTGTAGCCTAAGTGTTATTCTGATGTATAAGCTATATTGTGGTAAAGTTTCATTCAAATCCATTTAGTAGTTTTTACGTGAAAGAGTAACAAACATCCATACATCCATACAAACTTTCGCCTTTATAATAGTAGTAGGATGAAAGAAAGTCGTGTTTGTTACACATATAACTCGAGATCGAGACCAATTTTCACGGTTTTTTTGTTCGTTGGATTTGTCTCCGTCCCGAATAGCAGATTAAATGTTAAAAAAAAGAAAAAAACTTAAAGAAAACTCGACGAAAACATGTAAAGGATCGAACCCGGGTTCCCAGGATCGATCGTACTGGCTTTTACGGTTACTCGATTATGAGGCCCTCAGTTATACGGATTCGCGATTGTCCGGACTAAGGACAAGAAGAAATGTCCAAGCGTAAGAGAGTGGTGGTGTTGAGAGTGGCGTACGTCAAATGACAACCAATATCCTAAACCAAATTAATAATTATTATTATAATTCATGATTACCAATTTCATATCACCAAATTGTAATTTATTTTTAAAATAAACATATAACATTATGATTTATGAACTAAGTATATAAGCACAAAACCTTCTTTTCTTCATACATTCGATTATCCGGATTTTCGATTATCCCAATGCCTTTCGACGATAATTAGTCCGATTAAAAAAGTTTCTACTGTACATAAAAAAATAAATGTTACATTTTCAAATTGTTTTTGAATGTTATTAGTTGAGATCTGGACAGATTATCGAAATACTAAAGACTTATACTATTATAGTATTAATTTAAACATATAATATATAAGAAGAAGACAGACCATTGTCATTCAAGTCAGCTGTACATAATTGTTAAGAAATTAACTTCATTGAGATAAAAAGGTAACAGATATTTCTTGATTATAGGGCGGTACGAAGTCCGCCGGATCATCGAGGGTCATACAAGAAATTATGTCGAGTTTAATTCATCTAGGAAAAGTTATTACAGGATTTCCCCCCGCCTTACTGAATCAGTTGCAAGTTATAAGAACAGTTCTTGAAACAAATAAAGAACTCGATAACGGGTACGTATAATTCAACTATCACTATTAATTTACAATAATTCTATTTAACTAATCTTCTCTTTTTTAGAATATCTTCGTTGCCCGTTGGCTTTTGGATAGAACTGAATAGAATGCTTGTGAGCTCGCCGGCTACATATCCTGTACCGTTTTTAAAGATTAATGATTTTTTTAATTCAGAGGACCGTATTCCTTTAAATAGTTCAAGACTCTATGAATCTCTCCTTAATGCCATTCTACCTTCAAAATCTTACGACATGTTTGGACGTCACTGGTGATTTATATTATATTCAAATGCATTTATGTACTTACTTCTCGGTAACAGCTTTAGATTACAGTAATTTTAATGTTTTAATAATATTTTTTCAGCCTCATATTCAGTCATGGCATATGAAAGTGTTGCTTTGAAGGACCGTACAGACTGTTCCATGCAGTTGCAATCGGTTTTGAATATTTTATGGAAAAACTTCGGTACATTCAACGGCATTACTCAAATTGTAAATATTGTTTTCTTATATTTTCAAATTAATAATTAAATCTTCACATGCACATCTGTTAACATAATATTTTTTTACAGGAATCAGACGCTATATTCGAAATAAAAAAAATACGAACAGCTCATTGATTGTCTGTCATATATAATTTTAGAAAATTCTACAGTAAATGAGAGTATTATAGATAATTGTGACGTCATAACTAGAGAGATATAATTATGTTTTATAGGAGACGCGAATATTATAGACATGTTGAACAAAGCTAACGATATATACAGCCACGGGCAAAAGTATTAGGCACCCTACAGTAAGACAAGTTTTAGGGTGTTTTAGCATAGCGAGTGTAAATATAACTGCATTTATGATTACAATGGTTTATTTTAAGAAAATAATTAATATTTTGTAGGTCCACCTTTTGACTTAATAACCGCAGCCACTCTTTTTGGCATTGACTCTACCAGCCTGAAACATTCTTCTCTTGATATATTTTTCCATTCCTGCTGTAACGCGGCCAATAGAGCTTGTTTATTACTAATCGAGTGCCTGCGGATATTTTTCTTTAAAATGGACCAAATATGCTCAATCGGGTTGAGGTCTGGTGATTGTGGTGGCCAGTCCAAAAGATCAATATGATTTTCAGCAAACCACTTCATGGTATGCGCGGACTTGTGGCAAGTGGCGTTGTCTTGCTGAAATTTCAGGCCATCGGTGTTTGTATCACCGAAAATTTGCGTTATCGACGTTGCTAGTGCTGTTTCCAGAACTTCAGTGTATTTAACACTATTCATTCGTCCCTCACACAACACCCATTCGCCCACTCCGTCGGCAGCCATGCAGCCCCAGATCATTATTGAGCCTCCACCATGCTTAACAGTGGGAACCACACATTCTGGGTTGTATTCTTCGCCAACCCTTCGCCTAACATAAGTCACACCGGGTGTTCCAAACACCTATGCCAAACGAAAAAAAAACACATTTATTTTCAAAGTTATTATTTTTCATGCAGTACGTTATTTTAAAAACATTTATGTGTTTTAATATTGTACATAAAATAAATAACAATACCTCAAAGTTAGATTCGTCTGACCACAGTATGTTGGACCAATCTTCCACTGACCAATCTCTATGTTTGAGTGCCCACTCCAACCGATTTTTCTTATTGTGTTCTGACAGCCACGGCTTCTTCCTTGCTTTACATCCTTTTAATCCAGCTTTAAGAAGGTTTCTTCTCACAGTATAAACACTCACTGAGCTGCCTTTTGCCTCAGATAATGCTGCAGCGAGCTCTAAAGCAGTTTTTTTCCTGTTTTGTAGAGACTGCCTAATCAACAATCGATCTTCCCGTTCAGTAGTAACTTTTCTTCTGCCTGTTCTTGGTCTATTTTCATGGGTGCCAGTCTCTTTGAAGCGATTTATAGCATATTGAACTGCACATCGCGAGCACTTCACTTCTCGGGCTATTTTAACCTGAGACATGCCTTGTTCATGTAAAATCTTAATTCTTAGACGCTGTTCAGCACTAAGTTCAGATTTTTTCAGCATGATTAACACGTTAAATGTTAGTCTTTAGAATTGTGATAGGAATAGTTGCGTAGAAGACGTGTATGTTCACTGCAAGCACTGATAACACACTATAACCCGAAACGCAAAAAAAGCAAATTCGAAGAAACACCGCTTAGGAGCACACCTGGATGTCATAAATATTTTCTTTTATCTTAATTTGGTTAAAAATTGCCAATAATACAATAGCTAAACCATAAAACACAGACTTGACCGCAATATAATGAGATAGTGACTAACAATAGGGGTGCCTAATACTTTTGCACGCAGCTGTATAAGCAGATTACAAGTTCTATCGCAAACGAAAACAATATGAGAGATAAAACGAAAATATTAACTGCGGAATTATCACTGTTGACTAGTCTTCTATTCCTTAGGGCTTAGAATAATGGCAGAAATAAGTCCCATAGACCACGTTGAAAAGTACAGACTCAAAGTGAAATATATAGAGGAAGATGTTGATATATTTAATAAATTACTGAGCGTGTATTACCTTCATGGGGTAATAACGGGTGGTATCAGTGAGAATAGGAACATAGAGAAGGAATCCGACGTGACGGCGGATTGTTTTAAACAAGATAATAGGGAAAAACTGAAGAATGTTCATCCCTACTGCGAAATTATAATGAATCTCAAAGAGGAGACCGCATTGAGGGAACATAAATACGCCTCAGGGAATACGTTCCGTCCCAAGGAACCGTCCTACACCAGTTTTATAAAGGTGTGAACTTACATAATTAACTATATCCATAAAAATAAGGACGTACGTTAAAGATACGTAAACACGATGATTTTAGATTTTCATGTAATTTAATAACTGTTGTTTTTAAAGACAAAATTTAAGAATAAAACACTTAATGGTTTGTTTCTGGCCGCATCCTATTGTATTTATAGTTATGTTAATGTTTTGTTAAAGCAAAACTCAAATGTAACCAAATCTCTCTATTACTTCGTTTAAAATTCACTTCTGGCTTGCCACATGTCACGCGTAATTCCTTACATAACAATTGAAAGTAAAAAAAAACCTTTTTTTCATTTTTTACGCAATTTAAAATAAATTTATAGATTTTTAATCCGCTATACTTACAATAAAAACGTCAATTTAAAAGTGTATGACATAATAGCAATTATTAATCACAAATTGATTTTTTTACAGGATTGCAAGCACTTTACAAAGTCCGTCCTATCTGATAAATCAGTGAAGACCCTGTATACCAACCTTTTGTCAACTTGCGGTACAATGTATGATATTATACAAAGCGGTACCTACGAGAAAACACAAAACCAATTACAAAACGCCCAAACAGTGTTAACGGAAACGACCTCGTGGTTGCATTCTGTTAATGCGTTTACCAAAAAAATTGTCTATTCTGATGCTTTCCCAGACTTAGCGAAACCCTTACAAAGTTCACTGTCTCAAATAATGTACAGTGTGACGTCATTAAAGGAAACTAATTCGAGAATATATTGTCAAAATCGAACAAGGTCCACTTTTGCCTGAAATGTTGACATCTGTTCATGGAACAAATTTATAAAATTAGTTAGAAAGCTATACTCACGACACTATATGCTATTACAAACTCATGGGAGAAACAAAAACAAGATGAAGAAGCCTTATATGTTACCAAGTAAGACAATAACCTGTTTCTATGCTAAATTTGATCTAGTTTTCTATTATTTAAAGCCTTTTTTTCTCATAACTTTTAAAACAAATGAAACACGTCACAAACACATTGTATTATAATCAGCTGTATTTAAATTTTAAAGATGTTTTTATATTACTATACAACTCTTAAAATGCCCAAAATCTTCCAGTTTTCAGCTACCTAAAGTATTTCGTCTATCTATTATATTAAAAGGACCATGATATAGGATTTTCAAACGTTGTATCTAATGCAATTTCAATGTTCCAGATCGAAATGTGAGGACGAAGACGAAGAAGCTCTGGTGCAGGAAGATATATGTAAGTGAAATGTTCCCTTCATACTCCGACTTCGCTGAGTTTAAACCGCCTACTCTCGAACAGAGGAAAGACAAACCGAGGAATATCAAGCCCAAACTATTGTTTTCCCCTGACGATGTTTCCCTGATATACAGATGGCAATCGAACTTCGTACGGAACCTAACGAACGCGCAATGGTTATCCACCCCAAAGAAGTTGGCTGTGAATGATGTTGTCACCCCATTGTTATTGCGTTATCCAACATTTAGTCGGGTTATACAGGGTGCTTGGGACACGTTGGATGTGACTATCGAAGGAAACTATTTTACCAAGCTTAATGGTGCTAGTGTCGCATATTAAGGACAAAGTCAATGGAATTAGTGACTATCCAAAATGTGCTATGTCGTTTCTTTGTAATTTTATTGCTATTTTTTCAACACAACTGTCCGAAATTTCAATTCAAATGGAAAACTTTAAATTAATAATCATTCGATACGAGGTTAAAACATAGTTATAGTACATTTTTGAATAATCTTATAATTTTTCGTATATATCAGGTGGAACAGATTCAAAAATTGACTTCTACCGGTCACCTTGGTTTTCCGACTCAAGGCAATGTCTTCCTCTCCTAGAAAGAGTCAAAGAAGCGACAAATGAATTATTGGATCAATGGCCAGACTTTCCGACTTTGAAAGATGTATGTATAATTATGTAATACTAGTTTCCGTTCGTGACCCATACCGTGTTCTCTTCAGTATTGAGTTCAGAGCGAATTGCATAATGTTTTTCTCATATAATAGTTATACTACGGAGGTTTCAGCGACATCTATCGTCTATGTCACTAAAATTCTACACTATATACGTGTGTTATGTGTTGGTTAACTACTTCGAGTGAAGTGATAATAATGTTATGTGATGTCGAACTACATTTTTGTAAAGCTTCATAATCCGTTCAATACATCTAACGTGACAGACCAACACATATTCATACATTCCCATTGACTCCCGTTTATATCGATGGTATTAGAATCTCCAATATCGAAATGATATATGATTTATTAGTATATCTTTTATCTTTCTAGATTATAATAATAGTAGACAGAATAATCGTTTTTCCGATTACCAGTCTAGTGTCGAGATTCCTGACAGGTATGGAACTCTCTACAGATAAAATTGAAGAATGGAACAAAAACGCCCACAAAGGAAACAATATGATTGATTTATCACTGGCTGGATATATATGTAGGACAACAGATCATTAACTGGAGGAAACTGGAAATGACTCATTGGAAGGAGGGTCTTAACAACTTGTATCAAAGGTGAAAATTATGTTATTTCTTGACTTAAACGTCACAAAATTTGAATGGCTTTTAGCATATTATGAAGTAAGAACTACTTATCTCATTACAAAATAATCTTAGTATATAATATTATTCCAGTATTAATCTTTCTCTATAATAATGTTTCTTCTTACTACATACAACTTGGTCTACTTACGAATAAGATAGTCATAAAACTATTCTATTGAACAATAACTTTTAGTAGGTATTAAAAGTTTAACTGTTTTGGATAATACTTAATTAACATTTCAGACAACAGGCCGAAGCTCATAAATACTGGTTCTATATGTATGCGGTGATAACACCTTACTTGGAGGAGACTGATATGTCATCGGCGCGGGTCGTGTCCGTGTTGAAAGATTTCATGGAAAAGTCCAATCTAGCGGAGTTCGATGTGAGATTGGACATTGTTTATGAGTATCACTGCCACTTAATACATCTGGACGCCGGTCAAAGACGCGGTGAGATTCATTGGTTAAGTAATATGTATATGTTACAAAGAGCTTTAGAAATAATAATTATAGTGAATAGTTTATAGTAAGTTATTTATTTATTAGATTTCAACAAAAATTTGTTATTAAACACTTGATATCTTTTTCGTAGATAGATAATTTATTCTCTTATTAAATTTTTTGGACGACATACATTTATAGGTGGTAGAGCCTAGGTGTAGTTTTAGTTACTACAGCTCAAATATGGGCTGGCTCGACCGGGGAAGTACCACCCTCTCACAGAAGATCGGCGTGAAGTAGTCAATAATGACTGCGTTTCGTCCAAAAAGTGAGAAAGCCGGTTGCCCTTTCCCTGTTCCCAACCTTTCCTTATATTTCCTTATTCCCAACCCTCCCTTTTCCTCCACAAGTAAGGTTGGCAACGCATCCGCAACGTCTATGTTGTGGATGTCCATGGGCCACGGTCACTACTGACCATCAAGTGGGCCGTCTGCTCGTTTGCCACCTTTTACATAAAAAAAAACATACGTACTTTTATCACCTATATTTCCTAAAAGTTTAGTCAGGTTCAGTTTATTAATCTATATCTTATACTGCAACTACTGTGGGTCTTCTGCAATATCCAATAATTTACTTCTATCTATATATGTTCTGTTTTAGTTGAACTCCTATCATTGTTGTGGAATACATGCAATTACTATCGTCAATTCGCTCCACAAGTGGCTTCACATATTAAAGAAAAGCGTGCGCCCATAGAAAAGAAGTTGAAGGACTTGGTCAAAATCTGCACCTGGGACAGAGACCTCAGCTACTGGAGTGTGAAGGACGCAGTAGACAAGGCTCATAAAGCTTTACACAAACACACCAAGGAGTTTGAGGTTAGCCATATTGATATATTTATTGTAGTGAAGCGTCTAATGCTACTTCCAACAAGGTTGCGTTTAACGTTCAACGCTCCTGGGGAGGGGGAATAGAAAGAGACGGAGCGATAGTAAATGAATGGATCAATTGTGAATTGTAAGCAATATTTATTAAGTTTGTCTTAGAGAAACAATATGAGTTCACTATAAATTGATATTTATACCACTTTTTATTTTTCACTTCTTCCGTACGGAGGGACTCCATGTTTTTTATTTATAAATTCCTTCGATAATTTCTAGGTCAATGTTTGTAATATAAACCATTATTGTGTACTTTATCATCTTATATTATCTTATGTAATTGATGTGTTTGTGAAGTGTGAGTAAATATCCTACTTTGAAAATTGTCTACAGAAAGTTCTAAAGGACAGTGTATCGAGTTGTCTCGTGGACACGGCGAGTGAGTCTATCGACCACGTGGGTATTTGGGATAGACCAAAGAGGGCTGGCACTGCAAGCAACGCCGCGGGCGGAGCGTATATGATAGATCTTCAGAACCATGTAGTACTGAACAGAACATTAAGGTATATAAACACGTCATTTTTATTACACTTACAATATAATAATGATAAAAGAATGGGTGGTTATGAATGATTTCGCCTGTCTTCTGTTTTATTTGCTGTAAAGGTAGCTAGCAACAATTGCATTCTTTCTGTCTTTAAAAAAAAAACATTAGTTACAGTTATAAATATGCAACATACGCATTACGCAATAATGTTTTAATAATTGAATTCCCTTTTACAGAAATACGAATACCGGCTCGAACAGCCTTGTCAATTAATACAAGTGAACAGTCTCCTGGCAAAGATTCCGAGTCTGTTGAACAAAGCTCGAACATTTTGTAATGACAGCATCGCTAACACGGGCTACCCCGCGCTACTACATGCTTGGACGATTTTGTAGCCTTGGTTATAGAGACAAGTGAACATTTAGGATCTTTGGAGGTAATTCTTTTTTCAAATTCTATAACGAATATTTATTTTATTCACGTAAAATTGTTTCAATTTCTATATTGGTTCTTATACAGGGTAACTGGTGAATTACTATCAATATTTAAGGAGAATACTTGGTACATGATTCTCATTCGAATTATGTAAAAAAAATTGGTACTTAATTTTTGACCAAATTTCCGTATAAATAAATAAAGTGTGGACACGTTCCAAGTGTTCCAAGTGTGGACGCGTGCGGCGGCGTGCTGACACAACACCACTCCGCCGCAGCGTGTGTGTTTGTGTGTGTGTATACCTAATCTGTAGGGTGTTCACACGATGCGTAATTAATTACACAACTTTTGGTTAACTTTACTTAGAAGTTTATTTATATTTATGTTATATTAATTTTTATTTTGTCATATATGATCGTCAAATATCACGTCCTCAAGTATCGATAGTAATTCACCAGTCACCCTGTATAAATGTGAATTGTCATTTCTATTACTTTTAGACAATTTCTAAAAATTAGACTTATATCCGAAAAAGATGTCTTCATAAATAATGAAGTGAACATACTGCTAAGATTGTAACAAATACAAAACATTTTAATAATAATACTCTATATTGCAGGTGGATTCAACATTGCCGAAGGACAAACAAAAATCTCAAGCCAAAAACATAACGCAGCAGAAGCGTAAAGCTCTATCGGATCTGTTCAAATATTTGAACAAAATCGGCTTGAATTATCGCACGGGTCTCGTTATACATGTATGATTTCACAATACTACCCGTCGATTGGGATGCCGCTATGAGCTATTTGAAAAGCAGGTATTTACAACTATATAACGAAAGCATTCGACTTTGTCCATGTTTTTGTGTGATCACCAATATTTTGTTATTTGTAAAGTATATATTTATATTTCTTTTTGCTATAAGTGTATTGTGTCAAAGTGTAACAGTTATATGATATAATAGTAATAGAAATTAAATCCGCATTATATTGATATTCCATGACATTCATTATAAATAGTGTTAAATAATAATTTGTGCTAAAATTTTAAGTCAGCGGTTGACTCCAGACTGAATATATGTAAAAATCCCATTCTTCATTCTCACCCATGGTGCAAGGCGTGTGGTGTCCACTTCACTTTCCCAGTCCCACCGATGGCTCAGAGTCAGCATTCCGTACTTTACACCATTGTTATACCGAAAACTTAATATCGGGTTATGCTTACGTAACAAGTATCAAATATCAATTTGTTTATTAACACAAAAAAGGATAGAGTTATAAAATATTATAAATGCGAAAGTAACTCTGTCTGTCTGTCTGTTACGCTTTCACGCCTGAACCACTGAACTGATTTTAATGAAATTTGGTACAGAGATGGAGTTGACTTTGAGAAAGATCATGGGATAGTTTTTATTCCAGACTTTTGAAAAGTTCTCTTGGGCGAAGCTGCGAGCGGAAAGCTAGTTATAAAAGAACCACATATCTTTTTATAAGTGTTTGTAAATTTGGAATATGGTTCTGGAAATAAAGTGATTTATTTATTTATTTAATATAACGGTAGCCTTACAGATATCTAATCCTAATATGAGGCGAGTGTAGTGTACACACTGGGAAAAGAGTACGTCCATGTGTTTTAGCCTAAAGTGAATGGAATTGCTCACATGTACCCAAAGTGCACACTCGCCTTGTATGACATAATCAATGGAATAGAAGTATCTAGCACTCCACGAACTTAAACACTGAACAAATCTCTTTTTTTTCATTCTAGTTTTGTTTTGAATAATTAAAAATATGCTACTTTTAGTCTGTCATTTTATAAGCGAGTGTTTTTGTAATTTTTTTAAATATTTAATAATTTATTTAAAACCGACAATTATTGAAGTGTGTAAGTGTCTTTGTATGTCTTTATATAAGAACAATATTGTATTATGTATTACAGATGGTGTTATTGGACTGTACTTGAGATTCATCCATCAGGAGATGACGACTGATCATCAAGTGTTAGATGAAAACTAACAATGAACCAAGTATTGATGAAATATAGAATTATATGAAGAGGAGAATGACTCGGTTAGTGTAACATATTAGAATAGAGAAGACTTGAAGTATCAACTGTAGCAGTCTCCAGACAATATAAGGAGTGTGTTCACTATAAACATGTACAGTACGTGTTTGATGTGTCTATTGATATCAAAGAACCTCCTGGAATGTACGTATACATAGGAAGATAATTAATTTTAATTTATTTAAAACAATTTAGAGCTCTCCTACAGAAACATCTTCCTCAATCAAAGTACTCATAGTTCCACTACTGTCGTATGTTTTCACTACATGGTCTGTCCATCGATCATGAAATATATGTATGTTTGTTTCAAAATATAAAGATAAGTAAAGTTAGTGATATCCTAACAAATCTTTGTAGAGGACTGCAGTCTTAAGAAAATTGTTATTTTCTAAACGCTATATGTGGCGAAGCCTTATTTATTTGATAGTTTGGTTTAATTCATAACTATTTTTATTTTAACTTTTTTGTTGTTAATCTTTGACCACATCCTAAAATATGTGCTATCTTTAATATGAACAATAATTGTTTATTAGGAAGTGGATAGTCTTTATATGAAACAGTATTATTTGTAACGTTCCAGGACTCGCGAGAATATATAATTCAAGATGAGGGTCGAAGCTGTTGGTGGAGCGTCTGTTAGGACGTGGTCTGCGGACGAGAGGAACCCTTCTATGAAGAGAAGTGTATGTAGCTGATGTACGATAGTAGTGTGACGGTATGTACTGTTGAATATTTAATATTATTCTGTTATTATTTATAGTAAGGGTGAATATTGACTTCGTTTAGTCAATACTTTTATTAATTATAATAATAATTATTACATACATCGCCTGAACGCTTCCGACGCGTTGCTTCCTAATGAATAACTAAATGAAGGATAGTAAGTCTTTTTTTTAAACATTTATTTATATAAAATATATTAATGGAGACGTAGCATGTAACATAATTTAATTTCCCTACTAATATTATAAATGCGAAAGTAACTCTGTCTGTCTGTCTGTTACGCTTTCACGCTGAACCACTGAACTGATTTTAATGAAATTTGATACAGAGATGGAGTTGACTTTGAGAAAGAACATGGGATAGTTTTTATCCCAGACTTTTGAAAAGTTCTCTTGGGCGAAGCTGCGAGCGGAAAGCTAGTTATAAAAGTACCACATATCTTTTTATAAGTGTTTGTAAATTTGGAATATGGTTCTGGAAATAAAGTGATTTATTTATTTATTTAATATAACGGTAGCCTTACAGATATCTAATCATAATATGAGGCGAGTGTAGTGTACACACTGGGAAAAGAGTACGTCCATGTGATTTAGCCGAAAGTGAATGGAATTGCTCACATGTACCCAAAGTGCACACTCGCCTTGTATGACATAATCAATGGAATAGAAGTATCTAGCACTCCACGAACTTAAACACTGAACAAATCTCTTTTTTTTCATTCTAGTTTTGTTTTGAATAATTAAAAATATGCTACTTTTAGTCTGTCATTTTATAAGCGAGTGTTTTTGCAATTTTTTTAAATATTTAATAATTTATTTAAAACCGACAATTAATTATTGAAGTGTGTAAGTGTCTTTGTATGTCTTTATATAAGAACAATATTGTATTATGTATTACAGATGGTGTTATTGGACTGTACTTGAGATTCATCCATCAGGAGATGACAGCTGATCATCAAGTGTTAGATGAAAACTAACAATGAACCAAGTATTGAGGAAACATAGAATTATATGAAGAGGAGAATGACTCGGTTAGTGTAACATATTAGAATAGAGAAGACTTGAAGTATCAACTGTAGCAGTCTCCAGACAATATAAGGAGTGTGTTCACTATAAACATGTACAGTACGTGTTTGATGTGTCTATTGATATCAAAGAACCTCCTGGAATGTACGTATACATAGAAAGATAATTAATTTTAATTTATTTAAAACAATTTAGAGCTCTCCTACAGAAACATCTTCCTCAATCAAAGTACTCATAGTTCCACTACTGTCGTATGTTTTCACTACATGGTCTGTCCATCGATCATGAAATATATGTATGTTTGTTTCAAAATATAAAGATAAGTAAAGTTAGTGATATCCTAACAAATCTTTGTAAGGGACTGCAGTCTTAAGAAAATTGTTATTTTCTAAACGCTATATGTGGCGAAGCCTTATTTATTTGATAGTTTGGTTTAATTCATAACTATTTTTATTTTAACTTTTTTGTTGTTAATCTTTGACCACATCCTAAAATATGTGCTATCTTTAATATGAACAATAATTGTTTATTAGGAAGTGGATAGTCTTTATATGAAACAGTATTATTTGTAACGTTCCAGGACTCGCGAGAATATATAATTCAAGATGAGGGTCGAAGCTGTTGATGGAGCGTCTGTTAGGACGTGGTCTGCGGACGAGAGGAACCCTTCTATGAAGAGAAGTGTATGTAGCTGATGTACGATAGTAGTGTGACGGTATGTACTGTTGAATATTTAATATTATTCTGTTATTATTTATAGTAAGGGTGAATATTGACTTCGTTTAGTCAATACTTTTATTAATTATAATAATTATTACATACATCGACTGAACGCTTCCGACGCGTTGCTTCCTAATGAATAACTAAATGAAGGACAGTAAGTCTTTTTTTTAAACATTTATTTATATAAAATATATTAATGGAGACGTAGCATGTAACATAATTTAATTTCCCTACTAATATTATAAATGCGAAAGTAACTCTGTCTGTCTGTCTGTTACGCTTTCACGCTGAACCACTGAACTGATTTTAATGAAATTTGATACAGAGATGGAGTTGACTTTGAGAAAGAACATGGGATAGTTTTTATCCCAGACTTTTGAAAAGTTTCTCTTGGGCGAAGCTGCGAGCGGAAAGCTAGTTATAAAAGTACCACATATCTTTTTATAAGTGTTTGTAAATTTGGAATATGGTTCTGGAAATAAAGTGATTTATTTATTTATTTAATATAACGGTAGCCTTACAGATATCTAATCATAATATGAGGCGAGTGTAGTGTACACACTGGGAAAAGAGTACGTCCATGTGTTTTAGCCGAAAGTGAATGGAATTGCTCACATGTACCCAAAGTGCACACTCGCCTTGTATGACATAATCAATGGAATAGAAGTATCTAGCACTCCACGAACTTAAACACTGAACAAATCTCTTTTTTTTCATTCTAGTTTTGTTTTGAATAATTAAAAATATGCTACTTTTAGTCTGTCATTTTATAAGCGAGTGTTTTTGTAATTTTTTTAAATATTTAATAATTTATTTAAAAACCGACAATTAATTATTGAAGTGTGTAAGTGTCTTTGTATGTCTTTATATAAGAACAATATTGTATTATGTATTACAGATGGTGTTATTGGACTGTACTTGAGATTCATCCATCAGGAGATGACAGCTGATCATCAAGTGTTAGATGAAAACTAACAATGAACCAAGTATTGATGAAACATAGAATTATATGAAGAGGAGAATGACTCGGTTAGTGTAACATATTAGAATAGAGAAGACTTGAAGTATCAACTGTAGCAGTCTCCAGACAATATAAGGAGTGTGTTCACTATAAACATGTACAGTACGTGTTTGATGTGTCTATTGATATCAAAGAACCTCCTGGAATGTACGTATACATAGAAAGATAATTAATTTTAATTTATTTAAAACAATTTAGAGCTCTCCTACAGAAACATCTTCCTCAATCAAAGTACTCATAGTTCCACTACTGTCGTATGTTTTCACTACATGGTCTGTCCATCGATCATGAAATATATGTATGTTTGTTTCAAAATATAAAGATAAGTAAAGTTAGTGATATCCTAACAAATCTTTGTAAGGGACTGCAGTCTTAAGAAAATTGTTATTTTCTAAACGCTATATGTGGCGAAGCCTTATTTATTTGATAGTTTGGTTGAATTCATAACTATTTTTATTTTAACTTTTTTGTTGTTAATCTTTGACCACATCCTAAAATATGTGCTATCTTTAATATGAACAATAATTGTTTATTAGGAAGTGGATAGTCTTTATATGAAACAGTATTATTTGTAACGTTCCAGGACTCGCGAGAATATATAATTCAAGATGAGGGTCGAAGCTGTTGGTGGAGCGTCTGTTAGGACGTGGTCTGCGGACGAGAGGAACCCTTCTATGAAGAGAAGTGTATGTAGCTGATGTACGATAGTAGTGTGACGGTATGTACTGTTGAATATTTAATATTATTCTGTTATTGTTTATAGTAAGGGTGAATCATTGTTTATGTTCATTTATCAATATTTTTATTTTCATTACATTAACTGAATGCTTCAGACACGTCATCATGATTAAATAAATAAATAAAAGATTGTAATTATAATAGTAACTTTCTCTTGCCCGCGTCTCCGTCTGCGTGTACATCACAGATATTCTCTGTCACTAGGGCCACTGAACCTGAATTGCTTCCACTTCATGGTTCCACCTGCGTAGTATTGGGATTGGGGTCGGGATTGTGTTAATGGATAATCGGGATAAAAAGAAGCCAAAGTTCTTTTCCTGGCCTTCATTTATATCTTCACTAAAATTCATCACAAACGGTTCAGCGGGTTAGGAATGAAAACTTAACAAACAAACTGTCTGTTTGTTTGTTAAGTTTTCATTAAGTTAAATTAATGCATAATAATGACAAATATGCTACTTTTTAGTTTGGTATTTTATGAGAGTGTTTTTGTATTTTTTTTTTTTTTTAAACATTTAATAATTTATTTTAAAGCCATCCTTGAAGTGTCTGTCTTTGTATGTCTTTATATAAGAACAATATTGTATTATGTTTTACAGATGGTGTTATTGGACTGTACTTGAGATTCATCCATCAGGAGATGACGGCTGATCATCAAGTGTTAGATGTAAACTAACAATGAACACAGCCGGCCTAGCAGCACATCTCCAACTTGTCTGCTACTTAGTTATTTTATATTGAATTTAGACTTGTCAAACAATATCTTTAACAGTTACTGTACAACTTTTAATCCTACGAACCATATACTACGCCCTATGTCAATCAATTTTGAAATACTGTATCAGCTGTTGGGGTGGCGCTTCTAAATCCTCCATGCTAATTTTAGAAAGGGCCCAACGTTCCGTCCTAAAAGTACTCTTGCGGAGGCCGTATAGATATCCAACCGATCTCGTTTATAAAGAAAGTGAAGTACTCAGTGTTCGTAAATTGTTTATCCAAAAAGTAACTCTAGTTGTTCATAAAGCTATTGTCAACTCTAATGAATATTCTAATATGTTGAAGCGTCGTATTTTTAAAGCACCAGTATCAACCGTTAATTCATCCTTCGCAGGACGTTTCAATCCTTTTATTTGCCACTTTGTATGTAATAAAGTAATTTGCTTGTGACATAAAACGCTGCACTTTAAATGAAGCTAAAAAGTCATTGTCTTATGAAAATACAGAAAAAATTCTTATCGTACAAACATGATCTCAGATTCATGATAATTATTGTATATTTACTTTATTATGTATGTATATGTGTCTGTATATGTACATATATATATGTGTGTTGCGTGTTTATGTATGTGTATATGTATGTATATATGTATAAATAACTGTATATATATACATGTTTGTATATGTGTATGTATATATTTAAGATTTAATACTTTAAATAAGGCATCCAAGACACAAGCTTGCTTAGTGTGGATGCCCCTGGAAATCTCGAAAGGTTTAAATATATTTATGTCTATATGTTATATAAATTATAATGTTTTACTATCAAATAAATAAAATTTAAGTGTAAACGAAAAATTCAATTCAATATATATAAAACTTTATAGAAAGATAATTTAAATGTAAATCTATTCAAATCTATTCAATTTCTTTTGGATCATAATATTTTATTTAATCCAATCTACTTGATATACTTCTCTGATACGATGCAATTACTTTATTGTTATTTATAATCTGATAACATTGCTCATCTTAAATGTTTTATTTCTGTATGTACTAATTATGCTTATCATACCTTTTTCTCTAGAATAATTAGTTTTTAAAAGAATAGTATCTGTTATGCCACGAGAGGGGGCTAAAAGTTTTTGTTATATTAGATTTATCTTGAACTATTTTCTTTAAAAATATTTATATAAACCGCATTTATCATAAAGAAAATTATTATTGTTAAATTGAAATGAATTATAGTTATTGTGGATGTATGTCTTTGATTTTTATTAAGCAGTAATACTTGTACTTGTTAAGCTTATACAGGGTGACTGGTGAATTACTATCAATATTTAAGGGGCATACTCGGTACATGATTCTCATTCGAATTATGTAAAAAAAATAGGTACTTAATTTTTGACCACATTTCCGTAAAAATAAATAAACTGTGTACACGTTCCAAGTGTTCCAAGTGTGGACGCGTGCGGCGGCGTGCTGATACAACACTACGCCGCCGCCGCGTCTGTGTGTATACCTAATCTGTAGGGTGTTCATACGATGCGTAATTTAACTTTAACATGCGTAACATAACTTTTGGTTAACTTTACTTAGAAGTTTATTAATATTTATGTTGTATTAATTTTTATTTTGTCATATATGATCGTCAAATATCACGTCCTCAAATATCGATAGTAATTCACCAGTCACCCTGTATATATGAAGATAATAACACTTTGGGACTCTGTATATACATCCTTCAAATGAGTTTGTTATAAACACAAAACATAATATAGCACGAGTAAATATAATCTTCAAATTCAAAGTCTTAAGCTATCAATTAAATACTAAAGTGACTCATATGATGTATTATTCTGTGACTTATCTCTCATACTATTAATATTTGTATACATACAAACGTAGAAAATATCGATTGCTTAGAAAATTTATTAAAGGTATTTTATTTAATACATTATTATGGTTGTAGAACTGAAACATGTAAATAACAAGAATAGTGTTACAAGTGGCGTCATGTGTGCCATTCTTATTGTATTATACTATAATTTTTAGAATCTATTTTGACTGATTATAAATAATAATATTAATGTATGTACCTGTAGATATTGCCGTGATGAAATTGTTCAAACCTGATACTTAATTTATGTTAGGTATATAACAGTTATATACATAAATATTTGTTATGTATTGCAAGCAATATTTGTAATTATTTATTATTAACTATAAAAGCAAAGTAACTAAGAAATATATTTTTTATTGTTTCCTCAACTATACAGTAACGTTTAACACACAAAATTCTCAATAATAACGTGATGTTAGAAATTGTGAGAGATCGATTAAAATATTTCAGAAAATAAACCTTAATGTAACGAAATAAAGTCTATTATTTATTAAAATAGTTTAAAGACTTTCTATTTTATATATCTCACAATAGAATTAAATCTGATATTTTTTAATAGCCAACTTTATTTCGTAAAACGCCAAGGTATATTTTCCAATGACATTTTCACCGATTCGTCTGTCTCCCGCAGTTGGTCTGATAGCACTCCTCACACACACGCACCGGCTTCAACTGACCAAATCTCGGTAATGGTATTGAATTTGAGCTGCACGAAGCACAGAAGACTTTACCTGATAGAAACACATGTCGCAATATTAATTATTTTATATTAGTAATTAAAAAAATATTACACATACACACACAAACACATAAATATATCTAGTCACGCACACTTAAATACTCTTGAAAGCAGTTTTACACAAATGCACTAAAACAAAGACACGAACGTCGAACATGCTTATACACACACATTCAAGCACGCATTCAAATACACAATCAAATGAACACCTATGTATGAACATACACGTGCACATCTACTTACGCGCACACACACGTATCTACTATGCACATAGTAACCACTTTGCGCAAATAGACCCCTGCTTAGCTCATACACACATACATACACAAGCACACAATCCCATATCCATGTACATACGCACACACACATACACACTCACACTCATAGAGGGATACTCACCACAGTTCCTACAGTGATGCCTGCGCCTGAAGGCGGAGAAGTGTGAGGAGCATCTCATACAGGCGGGCGCCGCTGTATCAGGGACCCACTCTGGAGCTCGCTCCACTACTGACGATCAAGACGTATCATCCCTGATACATACAACATTATAAATTAGAAACTAACTCATATGACATGTCTTCAATGATATTTCTTATTCTACATGATACTTTTATCTTCTTCTTCTACCCGGCAATTTCCCAGCTTTAGCAGGGGTCTGCCTTACATAACCCCTCTTTTGAATAATCAGTGACGTCTAAATACTCTTAGAAATACGAAAGAATACTACTTAAAAATACGTACATACGACTAAGAAAAATCACATTGGTACTTGCCCGGGCCAGGATCGAACCCGCGCCCTCATGCATGAGAGGTGGGCCTTTTACCCGCTACGTCACCACTGACTTGATAATATTATACTATATACTGTTTATTATTTGATTCATTTGAAAAATGGCGCATTTATGTAAGAAATCATAAAATTTTATCATTTCAGTTTAACTTGACACATATTAAAAACAAAATAAATGATCTTCTCAGATACTTATAAACTGCATCTATATATGAACATAATTGAATACACACACAAATATATATAAAACAAACAACACATTTTATTTGAAAGTCGATTCAAAACCAGTAGTCCACAAACCTATATGTTAGATCTCCCGTTGACACAGAGGCTTGCATAGTATCAGCTGATTTACGTCTATCGCTAACATTGGGCTCGTTCATAGTAGAGTTGACTGTGTTACGTCGCGCGACTCTAGATGGCTCTGATGTAGAGTCGGAGTTACTGTCCGCGTACACCTCCTCAGCCGAATAAAAGCTGTCGAACGAACTTCCTGTAATATAGGATTAATAATATATTGGATTTAATACTTTATATATGTTGATATGTTTGTTGCTCTATAATGCATAAAATATTTATCGAATTTCGATGAATTATTACAGTGTTGTAAGCTTAGTCATCAGAATAAGATATAGCCTATAATTCATTCCAAAACGAATATAATTTTCTCTATATAACAGCATAGCTTTTGCCCGCGACTTCGTCCGGGTGGTATAGTGACTTCCGGCAGATTTTTAGTTCTTCCCACATAGTTCCCGTTCTTGCGGGATTTTCGGAATGATCGAGTTCCCGCAGAATTTTCAGGATAAAACCTATGTTTTTTTTTCGAGTTCCAAACTATATCTGTACAATTTTTACAGTAAATTTAATTATTTTAAAGAACTTCTGCATATACTAAAAAAAAGTGTTATTATTGTGAAACTAAATACTATCGTAAAACAAATAAAGTACCTACTATATATGTAGAAAACAACTACAAAATGAAACTGTGTTTAAAAAAGTAATATTACGATGATAATTATATCGCTTAAACAAATTAGCGCTGCATTCAACCCTTCAGTAATGGAGCCGACCGCGGGAATGAAAAGCGCGGAGTTTTGTTTCGGAGTTATTTATCATTGTAATCTTTAAAGTTTTTTTGTTGAAATTAAGTTATGTCAAAGACAATTTTATTCACAATAGACATTGCACGCACATGCGCAGTTCAGCTACGCACAATCAACATCGCGACGCGATGCAGCGAAACGCTTAGTTAATTTTTAAGTTACCCAAATTTTTACACTCGCTATATCTTTTAATGGAGTATCCGATTAAAATTATTTTAACAGCAATACAAAGGTATTGAACTACTGTTAAATAAAAAGTAAGTTATTTAGATAAGTATTAATACCATGGTATGAATATCGACATCTTATTTTCGTTGCCGATTTAAATAGTTTGTTAAACTATAAAAGTTTTTATATTGGCGTAACTATAGTACTTAGATATACACTACCGCGGACTTTTATGTAGATAATAATGCGGTCAACAAAATCGTAGTACATTATTTTGCTCCATCATCAATAGTTATTGCAGCGCACGCGATTTAAGGTATTTCAATAGTGATTTTTATCGACCGTGGTTTATGTTATCGAAGTTTTCGCAAGGATCCCTAATTTTTTTCAAAATAAAATATAGCCTATGTTACTTTGGGAAGATGTACAATCATAATGGTGAAAGAATTTTTAAAATCGGTCCAGTAGTTTTTGAGCCTATTCGTAACAAATAAACAAACAAACAAAAAAATATTACCTTTTTATAATATTAGTTTAGATGAAATAGCTATACTAATTGTTAATGAAAATATTTCATATCGTAAAGAAAAATTCATTTAAAATATTAGTCTCGAAACATTGAAAACGTGAACAAAGTCGGATAGCAATTTTTCATATATGTACATATATGAATTACTATACAACAATAAAATATTGTATGTATATATAAACATAACTTCATTTAAAAATTAAATTATGTACTTCTATTGTTGACTTGAAATACTTCTAAAAATTATTATTTTGGTCAACTATGTACATATCGCTGGCGCAACGAATTTATTTGAATTAATTTTAATGTATTAATTTCATTTATTATGAGTAACAAATGACTGATACTATTTGGCAGCATTTGTAAAAAAATGCCTGAAATATGTCATATGGTTTACAATATGCATATAAGGAATATGAAATATATATATTTAAATGAGATAGATATTAATCTGTAAAGTTGGTCCTTTTTCAATAATAGTAATAAAGTATCGGTTACATTATAATCTTATAAATTTGTACAGATCATAAACCATGTATCGACCTGATAGTTCACAGATTCTAAAAAACTCGAGTTACACGTTGATCAATAATCTTTATATATATAAAAATTTCGTGTCACGTGTTTGTCCGCGATGGACTCCTAAACTACTAAACCGATTTAAAATTTGATTTGCATTCCGTGTGCATTTTGATCCAACTCGAAAGATAGGATAGCTTACATCCCAATTTATAGTTACAATATTATTTTATTGCAAATTATTTGTGTATTAAAGAATCTGTTGACAGAGTTAAGCATTCAATAGATGGCGCCATGTTAAAAATACAAACGTCATAATATTATATGAGCGACTATTTAATAATAGCATAACCACCACGTGTTTCTGAGGCTAAGGTATAACCTAAATTTATTTAATAAAAAAACGTAACAGATATTTCTTGATTATATAGTTCGCCGGGTCATCTAGTAAATACATAAAGCAACGTTATGTAAACGTTTTGTCAATAAAGCATTTTGATAATAAAATCATAAGTGTGTTAATTCTAATAAAATGTATTAAGTTTACAAACAAATTTAAAAACTACTAGACCTTTTAATCAGAAAACTTCACGTTAGCTGTAGCCTTAGCATGAGTTTACACTTCTAAACTAAATACCAACCAACCAACAAATGTCTAAAGTACATAATAACTAGTATTACTTCAGAGAGCTACGTCAGATTGACGTTCATCGTAGCAATAGTATGATGAAGATAAATTTTTTTATAGAGACATATAAACAAAGAAATTGCAACATATATTAAAATTACTTTAGTATTAGGAAAATTTCAGGCATTTTTTCAATAAATAAATAAAATAATCATCATCATCAGCCTATACGAATACGATCCCACTACTGTCAAAAGCCCTCTTCTCACATGGAGAGAATTTGATCATTAATCACCACGCTTCCTCAAGACGGGTTGGCGATTTCAAACTTATAATTTGATAACTCTAAGTTTCCTCCGATGTTTTCCTTCACCGTCTGTCAGTGGTGTCTAAATACTCTTATAACGTACATACGACTCGGAAAAATCACATTAGTGCTTGCCAGGTTTCAAACCCACGCCCTCATGCACGACAGCCTTTAACCTTTAACCACTAAATAAAATAATGATATATACTAACTAACTCACCTATCAAATATCCTCAAACTCTCGTGGAGCATGTCGTCATGATCTTGTAGGGCCAGACCACGCGGGCGGAGACATTGTTCTCTGAGTAACGATCTCACAGTTTCAAGACTTCTGGTCAAAGCCTTAGCCAACGGTCTCATAGCTGCCGACTCTTCCTCCCTATTCATTATAGACGAACCAGCTGCCAGGCACTATTAATAATTTTGATAGATATTTACGTCATATTAAGATAAAATTAAATTTAATAGCTGTTACAGTGGAACGTAACTTTCTAATTATATGATTTTTAATTTGAAATTATGGCATAGAATACAAAAGCAGACGACTGACTTATTTGAAACTAATTTGATTCTAGATTTTTTTACTTCAATAATACTATAAACAACAACAAAAAGTGCTTCATAATATATGTAATAATATATATCTTAGTACCTCAGCCCCGAACCACAGCTGACCAGCCAGATTATCCTGTAGTACGTCCTCTTGGAATTTGACACGGAAGCCGCGAGCGACTCTCTCATCTCCGAGAACTTGGTCCATTATCTGACTAGTGATGTTGAGAACTCTATCCTGAAATATAACATGGGAAATATATATGTATATATAGCATTCACCATCAAAAGAATAATAAACATACAGGCCCATATACATATATGTATGTATATAGTAGGAATATGAGAAGGTAAAAGATGTCATTTTACGATCAGTTTAAACCGAGATATCTGAAAGTTATTAATTCAATATTGTTTTTAGTTTTGTGTATATTAATAGTGAAATTGTATACAGTACCTATTACTTTTAAAAAAGTCAATTCTGACCTTGTTTCTAAATATGTAAAATTATATATTAGAAAGAAGATTTTAATTCGCATGACATAATTTTCATAATAACTATAGACTGATAACTTCAATAACATTATATGTCACGATAGAGACATTGTTGATCACGACTGAGTACAATATTATTATATGCACTGTGATCATTGAACCTTATACTTTATCTGGAACTCATTTAACAGTAGGGAAGTAAATGAAATTTATAGCTTACCATATATTTAATATGATTTTATATAAGGACTACAAGAACCGGCGAACTTCGTATCACCCTATAATCAAGAAATATCTGTTACGTTTTTTTATTTATATTTATGGAGTTTACCTATTAAAGCCATAAATCTTCGTGTTTTGAAGTGCGACAGAATGATTGACATATTTAAGTTAGTTGTCAAATCTAATGTCAAAATAAACGTTTGTATCAACAACTACTGATAAATTAAAAAATAATTAAAATAACATCATCCAGCGGACAAAATTGTGAATCTAAACAATTCCCAAATCCCCTTAAACACACACAAAAAAAAAATATCAAAATCGGTCCAGTCGTTTGAGAGAAGTTCAGTGACATACACACTCACAGAAACAAAATATACATAGATATATCATACATAGATTTGGTAGGTACATAATGGAGCTTGTACTTAAGGGATTTATTATTATTATTTATTTATGTGACTTTTATCAAGTAACTATATTAAAACTACGATGAATATTTTTCTTACTTTATCACCAGTCATTTAAACGTTGAAAACGAAATATTCCATACTCCATATACATATATGTACTTACTAATGCGTCTTTTAATAATTTTATAAACTAAATAATTCACAATACATCATAAAATTATATAATGCTCGTAATCTATACTAATATTATAAAGCTGAAGAGTTTGTTTGTTTGTTTGAAAGCGCTAATCTCCGAAACTACTGGTTCGAATTGAATAATTCTTTTTATTTTGGATAGTCCAGTTATCGAGGAAGGCTGTAGGCTATATAACATCACGCTACGACCAATAGGAGCAAAAGATATAGTGGTAAATGTGTAAAAAACTGGAGAAATTATTTCATCTTTGAAGCCTTCCGTTGCTTGCGCCGTCAAAATGGTTCAAGATACACAAAAAATATGTATTAATGAATAATAGTTCTTTTAAAGATCTAAAAAACAGTCCAGGACAGTATATGTCTATCGTTTAAGATTAACTCACAAAAACCGTTTTTATGGTACCTAATTTTGTCGAAATAATTTGTTTAATTTGTATCAACATAATAATATTAATCTTTATTCAAATAAACAAATATATATGTTGTTGGTTAAGAGTACTTCATTATTAATAAAAAAAAAACATAGGTTATATCCTGAAAATTCTACGGGAACTCGACCATTCCGAAAACCCCGCAAGAACGGGAACTATGTGGGAAGAACCAAAAATCTGTCGGAAGTAACTATTCCACGCGGACGAAGCCGCGGCAAAAGCTAGTACATATATAAACTAAAATGTAACTTTATATGGTCGTACACAAGATATTACAAAACATTTTCTTTTGGCAAAGGTCGTTACCATTTGTAAGGCCATTTCTTTCTTAGAACGTAGGTAAAACTCGGTTGAAAATTGTATTAAAAATTATTCCTTACTGGTCTCATTTGTTGAGTAAAATTTATTTAATAGATAATTCGTTTATTCTACGTTAGTTTTACAAATACAGATTAATTCTCTGAGAGTTTATTTTGAGAGGAAAAATTACACTCCAATTGTGATCAAAAAAGTAAAAACTCATAACTTTTTAACGAAAACATTCGCTTGTAAAACTATTTAAATAAACATAAAAAAAAATAATTCATAACTTTGGTATACATAGCAAAATAATAAAATCTATATAAACTTACATATTTATTTTAAGGTGGCTTAAGACAAGAGAAAGCCGACATTATTATACATATGTATATGCAAAATGCTCAAAATACACACACAGTGCTTCAAGGTGACTTAATCAAGACAGTTTAATAATATTAAAATATTAAATTATAAAGGATAATAAAAATGTTTACAAATTTAAGGATTACATCTAATAAATAAAACAATTGGTTATTGTTTATTTGTCGGAAATTAAATTATTGTTTTTGGTATTTAAAAAATAATAAATATGTATTTTCGATAAACAAAATCACGGTATAGTGACGAAGGTGAAATCTTTTAATTTGTAAACATATAAAATTAACAAAGAAAATTTATCCAAGTATCCCAAACATTTAAAACAAATAAGTTTTTAGAAAAGTCAGTGTATTTTAACTCTTACTAATATCAAAGAAAATTAATAGCTTTATATTTTAGAAAATGGGAATTGATACTTCTTAACATATATCCGTAATATACAGTAAGTTACTAACAGAGGGCATTCCCGTTAATACGCAATAATATAGCATCCATACATACAAATTGTCGCCTTTCTTTCTTCTTGATATACCGTAGTCTTTCCTTTTATTTTTCTCTTTCGTTCATTTCTGGATCATTTTTAAGTTCTGCGTACCTTTTACGCTTGTAGGCTGATAGATTGGCTGTCCATGAGGTTTTGTTCATGATCACCAAACCTGGAACAATTATTCGTGTTGCTTAAAGAACAAGCCCGAGCTGAGCTACGATACGATATCAATATACATACGATACAATGCAAGATATACCTAATTACAGCACTAAAGTGTCGTAAAAACTCTAAATAACGTAAAAAGACCCGCCGTTTCTATTCATTGCACTATTCCCACATACGCCCTCCTGGTAGATGACCAGAGCTCGAACAATCAAGACCCAAAAGAGTCGATATATACATATATCATATTAATTCACATTGCTGTTAATCCTATAGATAATTCTATACGAAATAAAAACAAGCACAGTTAATAGTCATTACCGGTAGTCACGAACCATTTCCGTCTTGAACATTTTACTGGAGATAATTATACTGGAAATTACTTATTTTAGTTCAAGTCGAAACTTGTTTTTAGCGAATTAAACAAAGTTTGGCAATTTAAACTACTTAAAAGCCATTAATACAGAAGGATATTATTTTTCGTAAGCGAGGGTGCGCGTGCGAGTGTCGCCGTAGCGATGACGGACAAGCGTTACACGGCTAAAGTCTATGCGGACTGACGAGTCCGGCGCAGTGCCCGCTCGGCTGACCAGCGGGGGACAGCGGGGCTACAGGTGCGCGGGCCCAGACGACGCGAACAATAGACGCAGCGCGCATCCTCGCAAATCGCAATATACAATTTAATAAAAAGTTGATTAATCGCAAGAAATAAAAATATTAAATAAATTTTAAACAATTAATATACATATATAGAAATGAATATAAATTTACAATACAATAAACGAACATAATCTAAGTAGCTCCGCTACATGTTCACGAAATACAGTATTCAACGTAACAATAATAATTTCGAATAATCGGAATATATATAAAAAGTAATGGATATATTCGTCACTTACAGTCTACTGCGTCCTTTTGAAAATGATGTGATGCGTATTGCATGACAAACTTCTTGTGTAAATCGTAACTTAAACAATAAGTTTTGAGCGCCAATTGCCTAATTAGTAACTGAGAAAAGTCAAAACTCACAAGGTGCGCTCGCGGGGCGCGGCGGGGGGGCGGGGCTTTGTGCCACAGAGTAAAAACAAAATACTCTTTGACGGACTTTTACAGAAATGATAAAAATATCGTATCACTTAATGAATTATTTTTTTACACTTAATTAATTTAAAGTTAATTTTCAAAATTTTTAAGTTGTAGTGAATCTTTATTTTATAGTCGCTCTATAGTTATTTTCAAAAACGCCCCCTAAAAGCCGTTTTGGTGTTAATTTGATTTTTATAGTTAGGTACACGACTTTTCGTCGGGTTGGAAATGACGTTAGGTGTGTGTTTTGTAAAATTCTATAAATACGTGATATTCCCGAACAAAATATTATTGACGCCTTCGAATATAAAATACTTAGGAAACACACTTTTAATTTGAACCAAACCTTTCAATTCCCAAACGCATCCGAAGTGATATGAAAGCGATGACGCTTGGTTTTTTTGACTTTTTACGCGGGAAAGTAATTTGTGAACACTACTTGTATTTTTGTAAATAGAATTTAACTTATTTAAGATGTTTTGGCTTAAGATAATGATAAGTTTGCTCTAGTTAAGGTTTTATTGTTATTTAGAAGTACTGGCTTTATGAGATTGATCTACGATATCAAAGTGTCGCCCCGCCCCCTCACCCCGAACGTCCTCATAATTTTATTCGCAGTAGTAATCGCACGCGTTGACTGGGACCAGAAGTTCATTATTTCCGCATTGCTACATCTTGTGTTATTTTCGCGTGAAAGATGCCGCGGTATAAGTTCAGTGCGCAGGAGTACGTGAACATGGTGCTCATTTATGCTGAGTGTAATTATGATGGCGAACGTGCTCTGAGGATGTAAGCTGAGAGGTGCTCTAATACTCACCAACCGCTGAATTCTCGTGTAATTGTGAGTGTCCTGGTGCGTATGCGTAACAATAAGCCGGTAGTGTCGCGTCGTTGTGGTGGCCCGCGACCCGTGAATTCAGTGCGGCAGCAAGAGAACGTGCTAAGACATTTTGAGGAGGAACCCGGTTCAAGCCCTAGAAGAGCCAGCCACCTGTGCATATTGAGCAGTTCAAAATCCAGGTAAGTTTTAACATTATTTAAATGTAACATAATACCTTAAACATTTCAAGAACACACTAAACATTTCAAGAACACTAAACGAGTGTGCCTCAAAATTAATAAGTTCAGGAGGCCCACTCTTTCCTAAAACTGCTTTCTACCGCGTTCAACGAACATTTTACCACCATGACGTTACGCGATTGCTCTTAATAAACGCAAGTACTACTTAGGTATTGCGAAGGTAACTAGCATAAAGTAAAAGTTTTTAAATTTTTGTAATTGGAGAAAACATTCACTTACTAACGCGTAATACCGCCATGATCATTTAAATCCTTGCCTAGACTGTGGTTTAAATAAATGATACTGTCATCCAACTTAATAAAGCAAATTCATGTGCCCATTTCCGTGAGTAAACCTTCTGTATTAACTAGTATTTCTTTATTTTGTGGCCACAAGCGCGCGACGACGCGACGGCGACCTGTCGGCAGAACTCAAAGCCCGCGTTCATTACTCGGCCGCTGCGTACAGATTCTGTCTAATTCTCTGTATTTTAATTGTAATGTTATTGAAACGCGGCTTAGATATGTAGATACATGAATTTATGTTTTTTTTATTTACTATTTGCGAATAGGTACCTCAGTGACACGTTCCTTTGTCAGCGATACATTTGAGACGGGTTAAGTGTTATTGCTAAAACTAAACATACATTTAAAATGTTTATTGTTACTTATAACTACGTGTCTTCACAATTCTATATGCCGCCATTATAAAAGTCGCCGCTCGGCATCGTGCGTATTGCAACGTTGCGAGTTTGGGCAATGTTACTACGCTAGATACCTACCTACTATTCCGCGCTACTATTTTGATTTTGCACAGGAGGTTTCGAATTTATTGTCAATATATAATTCAGATTATTTTATACTTATGTTTCTATGCTGATATATTTATTTTAATCTATTAGTGATATACAACATGTAACATAATTAACGCACACCCTCAAACACCCCAATTAGATTATAATAATATAAACGCAATGTATACACCAAATATTATTTATATGTGCGTTTGCATTTTTTATTTGTGAAGTTTGTTATCAAAATTTCGTGCAAATAATGTGGTCAGCTATTCACCAACACTCTGCTGCACACGCACACACAGACAGACAATGTACTCGCCGCGCCCGCGCCCCTCTCTCCGAGTGCCGTCCGACAATAATAAGAAGTAGGTAATAATAAGAACACGAAATAACTACATTATGATTTATGATTCTTCTTTCCATCACACTTTTCAGGCTTAAGATTGTCGACATTGAATTGTTTGTGAAGCCAATATTTTATAATTACTGATTTGTTAAATTAAATTTGTAAATAAGAATTATTAAACAGCTGATAACGCGTGATTTGATTAGACACCACAATACCTACGACAAAGTCGGCGTGTTTAAATGGTGTGAATCAAAATGTTAACAATAATTTAAAGATCATAAACAAACTTAGTTTAATTTGCACTCGCACGGCGTTGTCGTTTTAAAACACTTTCAAAATGTCCACCGCCTTGTTCAATGCACTTTAATGACCGTTTTCACAATTATGCTTTTATTTTAGATGATACTGTAGTGTCACTTTTCACTTTTACAAAGGCGGTTATTATCTTATTTTTTAGTTCCTCGGCACTTGTTGTCTTTGTGTTTTAAACTAACGATTTAATTCAACCCTACAAAAAAAAGTCGAGTGGCGTCAAAACAGCTGATCTAGGAGGTCAATGGACACGTGCGTAGGTATTTGATGTGTGCCGGATGTCGCTGTGCGTGCGTAGGTATTTGTAAAATACTATTTTAGCCTTGAAATAAGTATCAGTTTCTTTAATTGAATGATGATTACTAATTTAATATTTTAATTTAATAATCTTAATACCTTGACTTACGATCCATTTTCTTTTCTGTGAAGTGTTTAGATAACTGTGTGTAGGATGACTGTAATTTACTTAGTTCTATCTAAAGTTGAGAAAAAAATTGACCTAGGTACATAAAAAACTATCAAAATCGATCCAGATTCCGATTGTGAACAAATCACTTTCAGGGTGTGCGTTAATTATGTTACATGTTGTATACTACTCCTTGTATGTATATCATATTTATCTACAATTAACAAACTGCAATTATATAATAATATATTATTTTCAGAACAAAGCCCGCCCTCCCATCAAGGACGTCGCGTGTCACGCCATCAGCGACACGTATGAAGGTGTCACGTTGGTCATACAAGAGGGTCTTCTGTGTCGCGAGTGTGACACGCCGCTTGACAGTGACAAACACTTCCTGTTAGTATAACCACTTGATAAAACGACGCTGCAAACATTGAATACAATCAGAGTTATTGAATGTCAGTAAAGAGACGTAGTTTTTCCTTTATCGTTTTGAAAACACTCATTAACTTTTACAAAAAAAATGTTATTTTAGTAGCCCTTATTATATTGTGATATCATCTTTTTAATATTTCTATATTTTCTAATGAAGAAAGATTAGATAAATAATATACCCAATGTTTAATACATACTAAAGTATAATTTTAATATTCTCAATATACAGCGGTCGCACGTCGGGCAGCAAGTGTCCATATGCTACATCATGTTACCGAGCGATGTTGAGACACAGTGGATATTGCGCCGGCTCACTTTCACTGGAGGCCGCTCCTAGACCCGCTCCCACGCTATACTGCATCTGCGAATACTCTACAGACATAAGTCAGTTTACACTGGTTATAGGATATCAATCAATATAATATATTTTCATTTTCTTTTATAAATTTTATAACTAACTATGTAACTGTTAGACCAGCAGCATATATAAATCAATATAAAATATACAAATACCCAATGACTATAGTAACTAATAAAATATTAATATTTTAATCCCCAGATGGCATCGTTAAATTAAACAAGTATGTAGTATTAACAGATTTTATTTTCACGACGCAAAAATTGTATACAGTTCGTAAATATTTGCAATTCTGTATGAAAAACTTTGTTGTTCTAATATAATATTACTGCAGGCACGGACATCTCTCATCTCCTCGTGACACAACACACAAGCGCGTACTTAACTGAGGAACTAGCACGAGCCAACACCGTCAGGGAAGAACAAAAACCTGCTGATGAAGTAGAGCCTGTGAGTATCTACTAGTGATTACTCATACTGTTTTGCGATTATATTATAATATATTATGACATTTGCCGCTCAGGCGCGAGGCACGATAGCTCAATAAGCTTAAATAGTGCCTAGTTTTAACAAAATAAACCAAATTTTCATGTCACATAAAATCAAAATAAAATTTTCATGTCTTAATAACAATTTTATAGAACAAATTTGCTCTTTATTCAAAACTCTTAAAGTAATTTAAAAACGGCTTAAATAAACATACGTTTCGTGAGGAGGAATTCATTTATTTCAGTTTCAATATTAATTTTAAGAGGTCACATCAAATAGTATACTACGTAGAAGAAATTAAAATCATCGTATATCTGTCTTCAGATGATTCCAGTGTACGCTGAAGGCTGTGAGCTGACGGCCAACGTGCTCCTCTACATGGACCATCTCAAACAACACCAGGACAAGGAGCTGGAGATTAAATGTACGAGATGTGTGCTGAGATTCGTACGTCTCGGTGAATCAGTTGTATTATTCAGTATTGTGTTTGTAGTTCAAACTCTTAAAACCATTTAGTATTTGCGGGATAAATTTAGAAAATCATTGTTTTTCACATGGGCAGTTATACTTTGCGTGTTCAGGAGTTCGGAAACCATCCGCTTTATTTGTGTTAACGTTAGACCAAAAAACAAAAAATGTGGTTTACAATGGAGCACTTCAATGAAACGGATAATTTGCGGACACGTATAACGCTTCGATTCGGTATCTACTTTTGATTCACTTTTATTTACTTAGAGAAGTTCAACTAAATAACACTACATTTCTGTAATCGAAATGAATTCATTACTGTTGTGAAACGAAATTAAAATTTTCGTTTTCAAATATAAAACAATAAAGAAATTCCTCATCTTTTAATCACCAAACGAAATGTTACATAAAACAAAGCCTTTTGGCGAAACGGAGTTCGCCGGGTTTACTAGTCTCATTATACAATAAAAATAAACGCTCACATCTCGACGACAGACGTCCGTGATGACGGTTGCTGAAAAGTAGCCGAAACGTCGGGAGTATGTAGTTTTTATCAAAAATCAAGTAGCGTAGTATATCCGAAAAATATTAGTTTCATTTACAATAAAATGAGTTCAATACACACATTAATACGTATTATATTTTTTAGGTCAACTGAAAGAGCATCAGATTCGAGACCACAACCCGTTCGAGGAGGTTCTACCTGTGTGTTCTACTGAGCACTTGATTAACCTGCCCAAGGTAGGTACGTCATATTACTCTACTGCTACTGAAATCAGTACTGAAATCAGTAATATTAATATCATATTATTTTGTTAGCATTCAGTATCAATACAAAAGCTAAATTTATTCAGTTTTTATAGTTATTAAAACAGAAAGCAATTAACCCGAGTTAGAATTTTTCTCACTGCGAATATACAGGGTGACTGGCGAATTACTATCAATATTTAAGGAGAATACTCGGTACATGATTCTCATTCGAATTATGTAAAAAAAATAGGCACTTAATTTTTGACAAAATTTCCGTATAATTAAGTAAAGTGTTGACACGTTCCAAGTGTTCAAGTGTGGACGCGTGCGGCGGCGTGCTGATACAACACTACGTCACGACACGCGTATGTGTGAGTGTCAGTGTATACCTAATCTGTAGGGTGTTCACACGATGCGTAATTAATTACATAACTTTTGGTTAACTTTACTTAGAAGTTTATTAATATTTATGTTATATTAATTTTTATTTCGTCATATATGATCGTCAAATATCACGTCCTCAAATATCGATAGTAATTCACCAGTCACCCTGTATATCTCAAGTAAAGCTATAAATAGTTATGTGTCTTCACTTTGGATTTAGAAATGAAATTTAAATTCTATATACATTAAGATACTTGAAACGATATAATGTTCTTGACTTGCAGTCTAGATGGCTATACTCGTATGCTTTCTCAAACGCAATTACAAACCGTTGTCTTAATTCTACATTTTGATCTGTGCCTTTTATTATGAAGAGTAATTCATGGTATTAGATGGTATTCTTGGTAGATTCAGGTACATTTGTTAAAACTTAATGACTAAATCTGGTGTTATGTTAGAAAGTTATATTATATATTTTGTAGATTACTTATAAATTTTAAGGATCATTTTAACGTTATTTTTTATTTAAATTGCAATATACATAATATTATCACGTTAATTAATTACCGGCTTGGTAAAATCACGCAAACCATTATCTAAGAAATTTTTAGTTGAAGGTTTGATACGCTCGGTTTTGCTATTAGGCGGAATACATTATTTTTCTGGAGATTCGAATAAATAGAAAAATTAAATTAAAGTGTGAGTAAGGCATTAGCTAACAATATCTTTCATTTATTTGCATAAAACAATAAATTTCTCTTCGATTATATTCATAAAGATTTACTTGACACTATTGATCTTCTTAAATTAAAATAAATGTTTATCAGTTGTTACTGGATAAAATTATTTCCGATTAATAATAACAGTCTTTTTTTTACTTTGAAATGAGATGAAAGAATTTTTTTTATATATATTTAAAAAATACAAAAATAATGAAGTCCTTAGATGTTATATTTTATATATTTCTTTTTTTCAAAAATAGTCTTATAATTTTCATAAAAAATCCAAATCACATAAACGCCAGGAAAAAGTAAGATAGTCATTTTATTCATTATCTGGACTTTAAGAGTACCAGCATGAGTAATCTTTATCAGAAGCCTGTATTTAAATCATATGTATTTTTTATTTTACAAGTTTTATACAAAAAAAATTTATTTTCATAACACTACATTAGATAAAATCAGTGGTGGCCTAGTGGTTAAAGGGTCCGCTTCTCGTTGCCGAGGGCGCGGGTTCAAACCTGACAAGTACCAATGTGATTTTTCGGAGTCATATGTACTTTCTGAGAGTATTTAGACACCACTGACATACGGTGAAGGAAAACATCGTGAGGAAAACTGGACTTTATAGTTTCACAATTATAAGTTTGAAATCACCAATCCGTCTTGAGCAAGCGTGGTGATTAATGCTAAAACCTTCTCAATGTGAGAAAGAGGCCTTTGCTCAGCAGTGAGCTCTGATAGGCTGACGATGATCACATTAGATAATGTATTTATAATTTATTTAAGACAGTGGTGGCCTAGTGGTTAAAAGGCCTAGTGGTTAAAAGGTCCGATCCTGGCCCGGGCAAGTACAAATGTGATTTTTCCGAATTATATGTACTTTCTAAGAGTATTTAGACATCACTGATTAATTCTGATTCCCAAAGAGGGTTGATGTGAGGCAGGCGGGCCGGTCGTAAAAACAATTAGCCAAAACTATTCTGGTATTACTAACTGGCTATAGCTGGGAAAGTGCATGGTAGAAGAAGAAGACATCAGATAATGTATTTTAATTCTGAAAGATATATGCATACAAAAGGTTTTTAAATTTGTTTCGGATTTTTCAGCCTCGTATGTTTATTCAATATTATACACGTTTTAAGAGTATTTTTTATGAACCGAGTTGTATAAATTAGTTTTTTACATTTGTATTGTTTTTTGTTAGACCTGAAATTTTCGCGAGTCATTTAAATGAGACTTATATTTTGCGGATATACTTTAAGTAAGGTTTTAAGCAAGACTTTGCTTAAAAATGAGTAGATAACGGGCATTTAAGGATTATATTAAATGAGCTGATCTTGAACGTGACTGCGTTTTCAAACATAATTAAATTAAATTTTGAGTTTAATTTGTACTTGAAACCTTTGTATATATGTTCGTACCATACAGTTTGTGTGTTACCAAACATGTCAAATATGATAAAAGCATATGAAAATTAACAGTTCACATAGAAAGGAAACCTTATTAATATATTCGTACTTACAAATATGTAACATAAATTTAAATTGTTGCTTACAATTTAATTTAGTACTTTTATTAAATGAATTTTATTCCGGTTCACCGATCCGAATTACCGAAGATAAGGTTCATACAAATTTACATTTACATACACTACATCATAACAAAAAAAAATATATGTATATTAGAAACATTTTCAATTATTAATCTCTTGACCCTTGATGAAGAATAATTTTAATTTATTAATCTGTTGCTATACGTTTTTATCATTACTTTGTTATTCATTATAAATTCAGATATTTGTTTATTAAAAATACGTATGTATATTAAGTAATTTTCTGTATAGTCATATTTTATAAAGTTATCCGCCGCTATGATAATATTACTAATACGGTTTGTAACATCATTTATAATTCTAACGTTATATTGATAGCTTGAAGGTAATATAATCCTTGAGGTAACTAGAGTTATAAAAAACTACGTCATCGATCATCGATAACCTAGTTTGTTGAATACACTAACAATAAAATTAATAAATTAAATTGACGAACTTAAAGTAAAACTGACTTTTACCTTCTTATACTATGTAAGGTTCTTCTTTTAGCTTTAAATTATTTCCTCTTGGAAAGCCTTAGGTATTTATAGATATACTAGCTTTCCGCCCGCAGCTTCGCCCGCATGGAGTTCGGTTATATCGCGTTTCCAAGAGAACCTTTCAAAAGTCTGGGATAAAAACTATCCTACGTTCTTTCTCCAGGTTAACTACATGTCTGTACAAAATTTCATTAAAATCAGATCAGTGGTTTAGGCGTAAAAGCGTACCAGATAGACAGACAGACAGACAGACAGACAGAGTTACTTTCGCATTTATAATATAAGTAGGGATCCCAAAACTATCCCTACATAAAAGAGACGAACCACAATTTCAACACCTTAATGATGATGAAATATATATGAAATTTGTGAATTGTAAGCGAAAATGATAAAAAAAGGTCTATGTTTAAAAATCTGAAAAATGTAAAGACAAGCATTCCGACTGGACACTTCCCAATATCGAAATTAGAAAAGAGCGAATTCTTTCAAACTTTAGCCAGACAAAGAGTAACCTAGATTAAATCTAAACATCAGTGAATGACTTCAAAAACTAGAACAAAATACAGTTGACATATATACATAGGCATCCTTATAAGTTTAAAAAGACTTATATTGCCGACGAAATTGTCAATATAAAAAATGCCTATTAAACAATATGTCCTGTTACATAGTATGAATATTGAATATACAGTAATACCCCGACTTACGCTACCTCGACTTACGCGAATTCGGAGTTACACGATTTAATTTTCTAATACATATATAAAAAACTCTGTCCATTTTTTTTCTCCACTGAGACTCAGGTGGAATCAGTGCCAGGGCCTGATGAAATTTGCAGTGTGATCAAAGACGTTGTCGAACTTGGTAGACAAATAAATTTAGAAGTGGATAGTGATGATGTTCAAGAGCTGTTGGAATCACACAATGAGGAGCTTACAATTGATGAGCTCATAACAATGCATGAACAAGAGGAAGAAATTGATAATGATTCTTTGGATCCAGTTCAATTAGAAGATCAAATGACAGTTGGAAACTTGACAGAAGCCCTCAGTTCGATTGAGAAAGGGTTAACAATTTTGGAAAGCATAGACTCCAATGAAGAGCGAATTTTTGTTACAAAAAATGGAATAAAAAAATTACTAGGATGCTACGAGGAGATATTTATTACGGGAGAAGAAAAAATCATTGACTCGTCAGACGACTTTGTTACAATTTATGAAACCTTCTACATCAAAATAACTTCGGATTGTGTTTATACACTCTATTAATATAGTTTGTCATATTATCTAGAATTAGATACTAATTATTTCCTAAATTATTGTTTTTTTTAGTCTCCAGTCCCAATTAAACATACTTTGTATGACTTTATATGCAAAATTGTACCCCGACTTACGCGAATTCGACTTACGCGGATAGCACTCAGTCCCACCTATCGCGTAAGTCCGAGGTATTACTGTACATAAAAAGAGTTTACTATTAACGAGGTTTACAGCAGAAGATTTCATATTCAATCTTTTAGATATAATATGCATCTGCAGAATGCAGTACTTTTTGGTCCCGAAATTGTAATAATTTAGCGGACAATTAAATATCGTACCTCACTTCTCTTTATTTTTTTAAAAAAAATTGTTAACAACTTTTAGTCTCAATAAATTCCTGCTCCTTTAGGCACATAAGTAGACGGTAGATCATTGATTTTGTGCGAAATGAAGCCAAGGTGTAACGTATTCGTTAAATCGAGTTTTTAGAAAGGAACCGAAATAGATTCGTTTTAAGAATTTAATTTTTGTAAAGGGAAATCTGTCTTTGCAAGTCTGCATGCAAAGAAACCTCTTGATGATTCAAATAAACGTCTATATATATCTTCTAAAATTTTTAAAAATTACTATAAAAGAGTATATGATATTATATAATTTAAACACTCAGATTTAACTTAAAACGTCGAGGATGACGGCTCAGAATAAAATATAATGTTCATTGTATTTGTCAAAAAAATCTTGTAATTGATATTATGTGAAATCACCTCATCATATTTTTAATCAGATTCTAATTTCTGATTCCTTTTAAAGGACGTATAAAAATCTTTGAAATGTTAAAAGGGGTACTATTAATTTAGCATCTTTAACATTTTCAACGCAAAATACGGATCAAAATCTGGTTCAAGCGAGTGAACGTAAACTAATTTCCCGTGAAAGCTTCAACTTCAAACTGTAAGACGAATTTCCACTGAATTAGGACATTATGCATCGTGAATACTGAACTAAGTAGTGGAACATAGGAACTTTTGATAAACTTAAAATTTAAGTGTCATAATTTTGATTTCTTGGAAATCGTAAAAGTAATATTTTTATAATATTGTCTTCATTTCATACATACGTTATACAGTCTTCGATATGAATAACACTCATACTCTTATAAATTTAATTCAAAATGAAGTGCGAATCTTCGCTAATAAATTAATGGAATGTAAACATCCCGTGCTCCAAAAGTAGTTCGCTTAATATGTATTTCTACAGATTCAATATTAATATTGTTATATATATGGTTTAAAAAATAACTTTATTTCCACACAGAAAAGTAATGAAATGTTATAAAATAGTAAGTTGGACTACCTGGTAACTAAAAAAATAAATATTCTGAGGAATCTTGCACGTATCAGCAAGAATTCTAAAATATTTAACCTAATATTTCGCAATGGAACAGCATGTTGGATAATTTAAAAGCGTTTTCGTATCTCAAAATCAAAATCTGCTTTGATCACAAATGTATGCATTTCACAAGCAGTTTTGAGTCCTTAAAAAACTTGGAAAGTCAAATATGAATTTAAAGAATAAGTCAATAGTGAACGGTCATTTAGACTTATTTTCTTTTGTAATTATTCCAGAAGTAAAATCGATAATCAGTAAACTATATTTAAAATATTTACTATTAGGAAAAACTCAAGCTTGTAAAAATAATAAAATCTCAAATAGACTTTCATAACCCTAATTATATTGAAATTGTTTATGAAACTGAATCTTGTACTTTATTATATGTTTCATGATTTATCGAATAGCAATTAAGGTATTCAATTTATTCAAAATAAACGTGGCGATTAGAGGACCGGAAATTTATACCCTGCTTTTACTAGCCGTTTCATTCCGTAATCAAATATGGTTTGATTTTACTTTGGCATACAAAAAACATAATAAAGTTAATTTTATTTTCATAGATAAATGATTTGCAGATTTCTAATCTGACCTGAGATTGTTCTTAGAATAACCACAATAATATATATTTTAATTCTAAAAGCTTATAGCAAAATATATGTAAGTCTGTTTGATCTTTATAGGTGATTGAGAATAAAATCCTATTGTGTAATATGTTTTTTATAAAACAAAGTTCAGGGATTACTCATTCAACTGCATATGTTTCATATATAAAGTTATATTTTCATCTTTTAGATTCAAACATGTGATATTCGATTTTATATTGCCCTGTTGTAAATATAAAACTTAAATTATTTAAACTGATTGAAAAAAAAAATATATTATGTATTCTATTAATAACAGTTACTTTTGTCTAATAAATCTTTGTAAAAGACCAATATATTTCATGTTTTTTTAAAGAGAAAAATCTTGTTAAAATTAGTAACTCCTATTACATTTTGATAAGTGGTAGAGCCTCGCTGTGGTCAAGTAACTACAGCTCGAACATGGGCTGGCTCGACCGGGAAAATACCAATCTCTTACAGAAGATGGGCGTAAAGTAGTCATTAGTAACTGCGTTTCGTGCGATATGTGAGAGAGTCGGTTGCCCTTTCCTGCCATTTTCTTATTCCCACCACTCCCTATTCCTCAAAAACTAAGGTTACTAATCAACGCATCCGCAACAAAGATGTTGCGGATGTCCATGAGTGATGGTGAATGCTGACCATCAAGCAGGAAGCCTTCTGGTTTGCGACCTTTCACATAAAAAAGGAATGAATAATATATACATATATATTTATACAGGGTGACTGGTGAATTACTATCAATATTTAAGGAGAATACTCGGTACATGATTCTCATTCGAATTATGTAAAAAAAATAGGTACTTAATTTTTGACCAAATTTCCGTATAAATAAATAAAGTGTGGACTCGTTCCAAGTGTTCCAAGTGTGGACGCGTGGTGTTGTATCAGCACGCCGCCGCACGCGTGTGTGTATACCTAATCTGTAGGGTGTTCACACGATGTGTAATTAATTACATAACTTTTGGTTAGCTTTACTTAGAAGTTTATTAATATTTATGTTATATTAATTTTTATTTTGTCATATATGATCATCAAATATTATCACGTCCTCAAGTATTGATAGTAATTCACCAGTCACCCTCTATATATATATAGGAATATATATAACTACAGTTTCATTAAAATGTTCATTTGAGCGAAACGATGTGACAACGTGTTAGTTCTCCACAATTAAAATGACATCAAAAACTTGGTTTAGAATTTCAAAAATTATTTTATATTTCTCGGTAATATGAAAATCAAAATTATATTTTGTATAGGTATATCTAAAGGTATATCGACGTATGGATATAAATTTTTTATTTAAGAGTCAGGAAACCTGCTCATATATAAGTCGCAATCTTCATTAATTTGTGCATGTGTAGAGGCAGCATTACATAAAAATTGAACTAGCTGTAGCTTATTTTCAGTGCTTGAAAAGAAATTATTACAATTTGTCGGGATTTTGGTGTTTTCATTTGAAATTATAAAATTTTCATCATTTGACCTTTACCTTTACTCCATAAAGTTAATTCCATGCTTTAAAGACTGCATCGCTGGTTTTTGTACAAAAAGCTATAAAGCATTTGGAAAATCTATACCTTCGGTTTCGACCTAAAATTAAAAGTTATTTGGACATTAGATGCTCCACATTTACATCAATTAAGAGCTTCAGCACAAACATATGTATGAATAAATGCTGACCAAACTTAACTACAGACAATTGATTACACCTTCTGAGGCTATGAAAGGAAGGATGGTAATTTATATCCACGACAAATGACCAAGCAACCACTACCGAAATTGTTAATTTAACCGTGTAAATGAGCATCTAATTGTTAAAAAATAGCTTGCTCTTGTAAAATATTACATATTTTTTGTATTTCTTTATGCAAATGCATAAATAACGATCGTCAGAATGAAAAAGATTGATTAATATCATTTTTCCATTTATAATATATTAAAACTTGATTTTTTTTAATAATTTTTGGTTTTGTATGAATAATAATAATTATTTTTTTAATTTTCCTATTGTATTTTCATTTGACTAGCTGTAAGTATCTTTAATCATAAAAATAATTTGGATATTCTCACTAAAACAATCGTTATAATCATATCGAAGTGAGTGTTCAGGCCATTTACTACGTGTCTAAGGGGGTGGGGTGTAAAAAAAATTGGACCAATATGTCTCCTGGCAACATCCAGACTCATAATCAGCATGCTTTTCTGAGTTCGAAACCATTCACAGAATGCGGTCCTCATATTATGCATACTCAACTCCCTCCAGCGCCTGGACTAATTGAAAAAGTCTTTACGAGATAAACTCTGTGAGATAACAGTTAAGGACCAAACTTGTCTTACATTTTTTGTGTTAAAAGGTAAAAAAATATCTACTTACAGCAGTTTTTAAGATTACTATGCAACAGACGCAAAAGCACACATTTATACATAAATACCTTTTATAATACTTAGCCAGTTTTTACTCTTAACGTAAAAACAATATACCTTAGTTATCAAAAATGTTTAATATATGTAACTATACTCAAAACAGTGTTCCTTTATAAGAGAATTTTTGAAATTTGATTTTCCTTAGAGGCTGTAGCAAAACCTTTCTTATTTTTTCTACAGAAGAAAAACTATCTACTGATTGATCGCGAATAAGATTCCTTTACTCTCGGCGGAACGGAAATATGAAACTTTTAAGTTTAAATGTTCTTAGATGAAGAGTTTAAATGGGCCATTGACCTATAAATATCTTTATGAAGTAAATAAAGTCGGATTATTCTTGCTCTCATCGAGTATTAAGATTAATTTCTTTTCATTATGATAAAATTTGATAAATGGTCTTTTCAAATTGTTATGGTATTTTTACTTGATTTGACTTTTTTTACGTAATGTGATGCTAAGAACAAATGTTTAAAAAAAAAAATTGTAGGTTTCATTAAGAGAAAAAAAAAACGGTAAATAATAAATAATGGGGTGTTTTTTGTTACAGTTTAAACTTAATTTTTTAATGTAAAGATATTTCTTAAAAAAAAATTCGCTAGAATAAATTGTATCAGTTGGATAAACTAAATCGTCTATTACGAGTATATCCAAATATAAATCGGTATAAAGAGTATAGTACTTAAAATCAATCCTTAAGAAAGATATAACTTTCTTGGAAGGTTATCTCTATTGAGAACAGTAGATTAGATTTTCTAAGATTCAAGTACAATTACGTAACGTACCAGAAATAATATTCCCGCGTATATTAGGTATTTAAATAGACTTCTTATTATCTAATTAAAATGTCTTGACTATTCTTAATAAATTCAATTTATTTATGTATATTTCTGTAAATAATATTTATTCTTGAAAATTAAACAATATTGCATTTAATTATTCAGTGCTACGTGAAGGTAGCCTTTATAAAAATACAAAGAACCTCCAAAGACAATGTAAATTTCATAATACACTTTTAAAAAGGTAAACCACTTACGAACTTCAAATGAAATAGAACTGTTTTTACATGTTCTTTGGTATTTATTTGTTTATTTAAATATTGCTTCTAACGAATTGTAATTCAAATTGCAATACAAATAGATATTTTTGTTTTTTTTATAAAATTATTGTTGAAAATATTATACTGTAAAAAGATTGTTAACAACGTGACAAACTTTTTATAAGTAAAACAAAATATACAAAAGTGTTTAATTTACAAGTTTTAATTTTATTTGACTGCTTGTATGTTTAAAGATTTTTATCCATATTAATTTGGTGTGGAGTAAATAGGAATCGTTGAAGAAAGTCAGAAGAAAATCAATAACAATAGTATTTGACGAGGCGAAAGATATTTTTAAATGTATTTCTACATGCAATTTTGAAGTAAGGATTTGAAAAAATGTTTTCGACTGTTTAAACTAACTCATTTATTTCATGAAATATTTTAAATTTCCGTTCTTGTTCATTAACTTTAACATCAGAAGTTATGAAGGATTTACAGAATTGAAATGTATTTTTTGTTAGTAACTTTTTTAGTATCAGTTATTTATCGATATTTCAATTATTGAGATGTTCATTTTTTAAACTTAAACTAGAATGTGCAGAAAAAATTACATATTGATAGAACAAAAGCATTCAGATATGTGGTCGTATTTACGCAAAACGAAAATAATATGGATGCATAAATTATAAAGCCATAGAGATAATAGGGAGGAAGAAATATTAATATTCCTCTTTTCCTCTTTAAAAAATACTTGAACTTCAAATATGTTGCTGCATGTAAGGTTTTGGTTTCTAAGTTTATTTTTAGATGCAAGATAGCACAGATATTTAATATGTCACAAAGTATGAGGCTCGACATTTAAGTTTTACTATCATTTTCATATTACGGTTATTTTCTTGCTCATATTCCCTTGCTGTTATTGATGCAGACACATTTTATATAAATATTTCCTATAACTTCACAAGGCCTAAATGAAAAATTAATTATCAGTGAAGGTTACGTTAATATAAAATAAGGTGACTTCAAAAAGTCTCTCAAATAACATTCTAAATTTTTTTTGTTGTCATGCATGTTACACACCATTAAAACATACCCTAGTTTCCTTTCCTTTTGCAATAGACATTTTGACATTGGATGCGTTAAATTCGTGCACGTCAGATTAAGCGCAAGTTGATTTATTATTTTGAGAATATTGTATATCTCATCAATGTAACAATTTGATCATGACATGAAGAAATAAGCGAGTCTCGGAATTGTTAAAAAAATATCACCTCAAAATACTCGAACGAGTTTTATTTCTACTCATTTTTAAAACTTCAGAAATTAAGTTATGTATGTTTATTATGTATGTTTATATTTATCATATTTTTATAACAAAATAAAACTTTCCAATAGGTGATAATTATTTGTTTATATTAAGTATTTCTTTTTAAGTCAAACAGTAATTATAATATTCACTGAGCTGTTACTTTGTTGAACAGTTTATCACGGGATAATTTATTCATGGAATATTTTCTTCACAGTGCATTTATTATTCTTACGGCAATTTATTACCTTCATGTGTGAATTTCTCTCGTCTGTCATATATCAGTAAATATTTTAGTACATATTAATTTTAGTAAATATTTCTTTATACTGTATATGTTAATCAGTCATGCAACAGTAAGTTTTCTTTTTAAGTGTATATATTATTTAAGAAAGTTAAAGATTTTTTTTTAAGTTTAATTAGGTATGAACAATCAAACATTTTCAATTCCGAAATTTATTGTGGTTATATATACAGTTCGTAAATATTTGCAATTCTGTATGAAAAACTTTGTTGTTCTAATATAATATTACTCCAGACACACAACACACAAGCGCGTACTTAACTGAGGAACTAGCACGAGCCAACACCGTCAGGAAAGAACCAAAACCTGCTGATGAAGTTGAGCCTGTGAGTATCTACTAGTGATTACTCATACTGTTTTGCGATTATATTATAATATATTATGACATTTGCCGCTCAGGCGCGAGGCACGATAGCTCAATAAGCTTAAATAGTGCCTAGTTTTAACAAAATAAACCAAATTTTCATGTCTTAATAACAATTTTATAGAACATATTTGCTCTTTATTCAAAGCTCTTAAAGTAATTTAAAAACGGCTTAAATAAACATGCGTTTCGTAAGGACGAATTCATTTATTTCAGTTTCAATATTAATTTTAAGAGGTCACATCAAATAGTATACTACGTAGAAGAAATTAAAATCATCGTATAACTGTCTTCAGATGATTCCAGTGTACGCTGAAGGCTGTGACCTGACGGCCAACGTGCTCCTCTACATGGACCATCTCAAACAACACCAGGACAAGGAGCTGGAGATTAAATGTACGAGATGTGTGCTGAGATTCGTACGTCTCGGTGAATAATACAACTGTAAGTACTATATAAACAGATGAAACTAATATTTTGTGATTGTTTCGCGTATTTTATTATTTAAAAAACTATTATATATACACCCGACGTTTCGGTTACTTGTCAGCAACCATAATTAAGGCAGACGAGTTGTCGGGAGTGTGGTGTTTTTAAAAATAATAAAATACGCAAAATATTTCGAAAATATTACTTTCATTTAAATTAATAGTAGCATGTCTTAAATCTACTATATAAAAAATAAGTCCGTTCTTTCTTCCTGACGTAACTCCAGAACGACCGAACCGATTTCCAGGGTTTTGCATTCAAGCGGGACAATCTTTTTCACATACAGCGCCATCTCTGATACGTAACAGCACTACAAATCAATATTTTAAGTAGATGGTGCCGGTGTATGATACATTGTTTGAAGGCTACTCATTGTTCTCTGCTCAGTTAATTTCATGTGACAAACCGGTATTGTGTTTGTAGTTTAAACTCTTAAAACCATTTAGTATTTGCGGGATAAATTTAGAAAGTCATTGTTGTTTGAGTTCGGAAACCATCCGCTTTATTTGTGTTAACGTTATACCAAAAAACAAAAAAATGTGGTTTACAAAGTAGCACTTCAATGAAACGGATAATTTGCGGACACGTATAACGCTTCGATTCGGTATCTACTTTGGATTCACTTTTATTTACTTAGAAAAGTTTAACTTAATAACACTACATTTCTGTAATCGAAATGAATTCATTACTGTTGTAAAACGATATTAAAATTTTCCTTTTCAAATATAAAACAATAAAAAAATTCGTCATCTTTTAATCACCAAACGAAATGTTACATAAAACAAAGCCTGGTGGCGAAACGGAGTTCGCCGAGTTTACTGCTCTCATTATACAATAAAAATAAACGCTCACATCTCGTCTGTCCGTGATCACGGTTGCTGAAAAGTAGCCGAAACGTCGGGAGTATGTAGTTTTTATCAAAAATCAAGTAGCGTAGTATATCCGAAAAATATTAGTTTCATTTACAATAAAATGAGTTCAATACACACATTAATACGTATAATATTTTTCAGGTCAACTGAAAGAGCATCAGATTCGAGACCACAACCCGTTCGAGGAGGTTCTACCTCTATGTTCTACTGAGCACTTGATTAACCTGCCCAAGGTATGTACGTCATATTACTCAAACTCAACAACTCAAACCCTCAAACACCCCAATTAGAATATAATAATATAAACGCAATGCATACACCAAATTATATTTATATGTGCGTTAGCATAGTTTATCCTAATTTCGTGGAAATAATATGGTCAGCTATTCACCAACACTCTGCTGCACACGCACACACAGACAGACACAATGTACTCTCTGCGCCCGCGCCCCTCTCTCCGAGTGCCATCCGACAGTAATAAGAAGTAGGTAATAATAAGTATACGAAATAACTACATCATGATTTATGATTTTTCTTTCCATCATACTTTTCAGGCTTTGGATTGTCGACATTGAATTTACTTTTAAATGTGAAAGCAATATTTTATAATTACTGATTTGTTAAATTAAATTTGTAAATAGATTATTATTAAATAGCTGATAACGCGTGATTGGATTAGACACCACAATACCTACGACAAAGTGGGCGTGTTTAAATGGTGTGAATCTAAATATTTACAATAATTTAAAGATTATAAACAAACTTACAGTTTAATTTGCACTCGCACGGCGTTGTCGTTTTAAAACATTTTCAAAATGTCCACCGCCTTCTTCAATGCACTTTAATGACGGTTTTCGCAATTGTGGTTTTATTTTAGATAATACTGCAGTGTCACTTCACTTTGACAAAGACGGTTACTATCTTATTTTTTAGTTCCTCGGCACTTGTTGTCTTTGTGTTATAAACTAGCGATTTAATTTAACCCTACAAAAAAAAGTCGAGTGGCGTCAAATCAGCTGATCTAGGAGGTCAATGGACACGTGCGTAGGTATTTAATTTGTGCCGGCTGTCGCTGTGCGTGCGTAGGTATTTGTAAAATACTATTTTAGCCTTGAAACAAGTATCAGTTTTTTTTTAATTGAATGATGATTACTAATTTAATATTTTAATTTAATAATCTTAATACCTTAACTTACGATCCAATTTCTTTTAGATAACTGTATGTAGGATGACTGTAATTTACTTAGTTCTATCTAAAGTTGAGAAAAAAAATGACCTACATAAAAAACTATCAAAATCGATCCAGATTCCGATTCTGAACAAATCAATTCAGGGTGTGCGTTAATTATGTTACATGTTGTATACTACTCCTTGTATGTATATCATATTTATCTACAATTAACAAACTGCAATTATATAATAATATATTATTTTCAGAACAAAGCCCGCCCTCCCATCAAGGACGTCGCGTGTCACGCCATCAGCGACACGTATGAAGGTGTCACGTTGGTCATACAAGAGGGTCTTCTGTGTCGCGAGAGTGACACGCCGCTTGACAGTGACAAACACTTCCTGTTAGTATAACCACTTGATAAAACGACGCTGCAAACATTGAATACAATCAGAGTTATTGAATGTCAGTAAAGAGACGTAGTTTTTCCTTTATCGTGTTGAAAACACTCATTAACTTTTACAGAAAAAATGTTATTTTAGTAGCCCTTATTGTATTGTGATATCATCTTTTTAATATTTCTATATTTTCTAATGAAGAAAGATTAGATAAATAATATCTCACCAAAAACATGCCTGTTAAAAAGGGGGCCAAGTTCCAATCGGCTAATTGTTTGCCTAAAAAAGGGTTGAAATCCAATCTAATGCCAAGTTTAGATGCACTTTGAAATCGATCATAATCATCTTCATCAACAGCATGATCCACTGGTAAACATTTGCCATTCCCAAGACTCGCCTCCACACCCAGTCCTCTGCCTTCCACATCCAGCCACTACCCGCCACCTTATTCACGTCAACGGTCCATCTGGCCGAAATTCACTTTACCATACACCCAACTTAAAATATGGTATAGTTGTGAAAATACGTAGGTGCTTGGTTAAAGATATCTAAAATTATAATACTTCTCAATTTGAACTTGGCAGGTTTTTGTGCTGTACGTAACACTTAATTAATTGTATCATTAATTTATTATTTAGTTATATAATTATTTATATAATTTAAATATTATATAATTTAAATAATTAAATGAACCTGATGGTAAATGAATAGTAGAAAAGAAATAGAGTGAATTTGTGCTTTTAACACACACAAGTAATTAATCAATAAGCAATATCAAAATTAATCCTTTAGCAAGTCAAATCAGTGATCAATTTAATCGTAATCGTAACCATATATAAGATATCAAGACATAAGTGTAGAAAGAAATGACCATCGATTCCTTATCGACTTTCATTCATATATACCTACTGCAGACAAAACAATATCGCGATTCAATTATACCGCTAGCGCCATCTATCGAAAGTAATTTATAACAATAGAAACCTGATTTTTTAGGTAAGCAATATTTAATTAAGTTATACAGTGTGCATTATGTATACATGACAATATTTTATATCCCTTATATATATATCAGTTCTTAAGAAGCGCCCCACACTTTTTTCACAACAATATTAATTTAAAAATAAATTAACAAACAATAAATGGTATTTTTGTGAAAAAAAAGCTTCATATATCACTTCTTGAGAAGCGCCCCACGCTTTTTTTTCAATAATACCATTTATTGTTTATTTTAAACAATTTAAATTAAATTAATTTCCAAGGTTGTAAAGGTTAAATTATGTAGTTTCACCGCGGTTTTTTTCATCATTGGAGCGTGTTTTTTATTTTTTTTTTAAAACTATATTTATTTTTTATTTTTTAGTTTCATTTATCACCGATTGATAGATGTACTCATATTATTAATTATTAATATTCCATTATTATGTATTTTATTGTGCTGAGCTGAGCGCCTATACATATAAAGGTTTTGATTACCTGTCAGTGAGTCAGTGCCAAAATTAGCTATTTTCACAGGGTCATATTTCAGGATCTACTGAAGCTTTATCTATGAAATTTGGCATACTGCTTTAGTACTAGTATGTATATGATTTTACGTAGGTAAAATTTTATCTCTGTACTTGCAATAGGCACTGAGCTACAGGGGGGTCAAAAAAATTAGTGGGTCGAAACGGTTCGTGTAAATATAGTGCACGGCATGCGCCGGCCTGTGGAACTTGGCCGGCGCACTACCGTGCGCTTAGAGATACCAAATGTTTAATACATACTAAAGTATAATTTTAATATTCTCAATATACAGCGGTCGCACGTCGGGCAGCAAGTGTCCATATGCTACATCATGTTACCGAGCGATGTTGAGACACAGTGGATATTGCGCCGGCTCACTTTCACTGGAGGCCGCTCCTAGACCCGCTCCCACGCTATACTGCATCTGCGAATACTCTACAGACATAAGTCAGTTTACACTGGTTATAGGATATCAATCAATATAATATATTTTCATTTTCTTTTATAAATTTTATAACTAACTATGTAACTGTTAGACCAGCAGCATACATAAATCAATATAAAATATACAAATACCCAATGACTACATATAGTAACTAATAAAATATTAATATTTTAATCCCCAGACGGCATCGTTAAATTAAACAAGTATGTAGTATTAACAGATTTTATTTTCACGACGCCAAAATTGTATACAGTTCGTAAATATTTGCAATTCCGTATGAAAAACTTTGTTGTTCTAATATAATATTACTCCAGGCACGGACATTCTATCTCATCTCTTCGTGACACAACACACAAGCGCGTACTTAACTGAGGAACTAGCACGAGCCAACACCGTCAGGAAAGAACCAAAACCTGCTGATGAAGTTGAGCCTGTGAGTATCTACTAGTGATTACTCATACTGTTTTGCGATTATATTATAATATATTATGACATTTGCCGCTCAGGCGCGAGGCACGATAGCTCAATAAGCTTAAATAGTGCCTAGTTTTAACAAAATAAACCAAATTTTCATGTCTTAATAACAATTTTATAGAACATATTTGCTCTTTATTCAAAACTCTTAAAGTAATTTAAAAACGGCTTAAATAAACATGCGTTTCGTAAGGAGGAATTCATTTATTTCAGTTTCAATATTAATTTTAAGAGGTCACATCAAATAGTATACTACGTAGAAGAAATTAAAATCATCGTATAACTGTCTTCAGATGATTCCAGTGTACGCTGAAGGCTGTGAGCTGACGGCCAACGTGCTACTCTACATGGACCATCTCAAACAACACCAGGACAAGGAGCTGGAGATTAAATGTACGAGATGTGTGCTGAGATTCGTACGTCTCGGTGAATAATACAACTGTAAGTACTATATAAACAGATGAAACTAATATTTTGGGATTGTTTCGCGTATTTTATTATTTAAAAAACTATTATATACAGGGTGACTGGTGAATTACTATCAATATTTAAGGACGTGGTAGTTGACGATCATATATGACAAAATAAAAATTAATATAACATAAATATTAATAAACTTCTAAGTAAAGTTAACCAAAAGTTATGTAATTAATTACGGATCGCGTGGATACCCTAGCTGCGTTATCGACACAAAACAGTTATGTACGTAGGTATATGTAGTTATCGCGCGGTAGTTTACCTACGTCCAAACGCCGCGCGCCGCCGCGTGTTAGACCTTAGATAAACAAAAATGATCCAATTCCCTTCATACTTTAATCCTGGCTTAGGACAGGCAAAAATACCAAGATATTTCTTTCGTTTAAGCAACCAATTTATTGACTAGGTAAATGGTGTGACCTTGACACGAAAAATAATATGAACTGTTTACCTATCTTGGTATTTCCGGCGTATTTAAAAATGGAATCATTCTTATTTACAACAATTGTCAAATATTAAACTACCTATATACCTACATAACTACACTAACCTTAACAAATGTTCAAAGCGAGCTCCTTCTCGTGTGATACACAGTTCGGCACGTTTACACATATTGTCTTTCACACGATTTAATACGAATGGGTCACTTTTAATAGTTTCGAAAGCACTATTGATTTTTAATTTCAACTCCTCTCTGTTGACATACATTGTAGCATACACAAGACGTTTCCTTGGGCATGTGTTGGAACACGGAACTGTCCGAAGTCTCGTAATCTTTGATTAGCGTTTAAGATGACGCTGGCCGTAGGTAGTCGACGATTGGGGAACATCTCCCGGCACAAATTGATTGCGCCCGGCAAGCTATCATTTGCACGCGCATACGCATGAACCATGTCCAAGTATTCTGCATTTGTGTATTGAAAAGCCATATTTAATTACTAATAAGTAATAACGGGTCACACGCACACACGACAGATTATTATTAGGTATACGCGTAAGATCGATCGCTAGGCGCGCGCGCGGGAAGACGAGCGTACGGACCTTACGGCGGCGCTCGCGCGACTAATAGCCGACTAATGGCCCGCTAGGCGCTAACCACGGGGCGGGGGTTGGGGAGTAGCGACACACTGGCGCCGGCAAGGCTGAGTACGTGTCCAAACTTTATTTATTTATACGGAAATTTGGTCAAAAATTAAGTACCTATTTTTTTTACATAATTCGAATGAGAATCATGTACCGAGTATGCTCCTTAAATATTGATAGTAATTCACCAGTCACCCTGTATACACCCGACGTTTCGGTTACTTGTCAGCAACCATGATTAAAGCAGACGAGTTGTCGGGAGTGTGGTGTTTTTAAAAATAATAAAATACGCAAAGTATTTCGAAAATATTACTTTCATTTAAATTAATACTCGCAAGTCTTAAATCTACTATATAAAAATAAATCCGTTCTTTCTTCCTGACGCAACTCCAGAGCGACCGCACCGATTTCCAGGGTTTTGCATTCAAGCGGGACAATCTTTTTACACATACAGCGCCATCTCTGATACGTAATAGTACTACAAATCAATATTTTAAGTAGATGGTGCCGGTGTATGATACATTGTTTGAAGGCTACTCATTGTTCTCTGCTCAGTTAATTTCATGTGACAAACCGGTATTGTGTTTGTAGTTTAAACTCTTAAAACCATTTAGTATTTGCGGGATAAATTTAGAAAATCATTGTTTTTCACATGGGCAGTAATACTTTGCGTGTTCAGGAGTTCGGAAACCATCCGCTTTATTTGTGTTAACGTTAGACCAAAAAACAAAAAATGTAGTTTACAAAGGAGCACTTCAATGAAACGGATAATTTGCGGACACGTATAACGCTTCGATTCGGTATCTACTTTGGATTCACTTTTATTTACTTAGAAAAGTTCAACTAAATAACACTACATTTCTGTAATCGAAATGAATTCATTACTGTTGTAAAACGATATTAAAATTTTCCTTTTCAAATATAAAACAATAAAAAAATTCGTCATCTTTTAATCACCAAACGAAATGTTACATAAAACAAAGCCTGGTGGCGAAACGGAGTTCGCCGGGTTTACTGCTCTCATTATACAATAAAAATAAACGCTCACATCTCGTCTGTCCGTGATCACGGTTGCTGAAAAGTAGCCGAAACGTCGGGAGTATGTAGTTTTTATCAAAAATCAAGTAGCGTAGTATATCCGAAAAATATTAGTTTCATTTACAATAAAATGAGTTCAATACACACATTAATACGTATAATATTTTTCAGGTCAACTGAAAGAGCATCAGATTCGAGACCACAACCCGTTCGAGGAGGTTCTACCTCTATGTTCTACTGAGCACTTGATTAACCTGCCCAAGGTATGTACGTCATATTACTCAAACTCAACAACTCAAACCCTCAAACACCCCAATTAGAATATAATAATATAAACGCAATGCATACACCAAATTATATTTATATGTGCGTTAGCATAGTTTATTTGTGAAATTAGTTATCCTAATTTCGTGGAAATAATATGGTCAGCTATTCACCAACACTCTGCTGCACACGCACACACAGACAGACACAATGTACTCTCTGCGCCCGCGCCCCTCTCTCCGAGTGCCGTCCGACAGTAATAAGAAGTAGGTAATAATAAGACGTATACGAAATAACTACATCATGATTTATGATTTTTCTTTCCATCATACTTTTCAGGCTTTGGATTGTCGACATTGAATTTACTTTTAAATGTGAAAGCAATATTTTATAATTACTGATTTGTTAAATTAAATTTGTAAATAGATTATTATTAAATAGCTGATAACGCGTGATTGGATTAGACACCACAATACCTACGACAAAGTGGGCGTGTTTAAATGGTGTGAATCTAAATATTTACAATAATTTAAAGATTATAAACAAACTTACAGTTTAATTTGCACTCGCACGGCGTTGTCGTTTTAAAACATTTTCAAAATGTCCACCGCCTTCTTCAATGCACTTTAATGACGGTTTTCGCAATTGTGGTTTTATTTTAGATAATACTGCAGTGTCACTTCACTTTGACAAAGACGGTTACTATCTTATTTTTTAGTTCCTCGGCACTTGTTGTCTTTGTGTTATAAACTAGCGATTTAATTTAACCCTACAAAAAAAAGTCGAGTGGCGTCAAATCAGCTGATCTAGGAGGTCAATGGACACGTGCGTAGGTATTTAATTTGTGCCGGCTGTCGCTGTGCGTGCGTAGGTATTTGTAAAATACTATTTTAGCCTTGAAACAAGTATCAGTTTTTTTTAATTGAATGATGATTACTAATTTAATATTTTAATTTAATAATCTTAATACCTTAACTTACGCTCCAATTTCTTTTAGATAACTGTGTGTAGGATGACTGTAATTTACTTAGTTCTATCTAAAGTTGAGAAAAAAAATGACCTACATAAAAAACTATCAAAATCGATCCAGATTCCGATTCTGAACAAATCAATTCAGGGTGTGCGTTAATTATGTTACATGTTGTATACTACTCCTTGTATGTATATCATATTTATCTACAATTAACAAACTGCAATTATATAATAATATATTATTTTCAGAACAAAACCCGCCCTCCCATCAAGGACGTCGCGTGTCACGCCATCAGCGACACGTATGAAGGTGTCACGTTGGTCATACAAGAGGGTCTTCTGTGTCGCGAGAGTGACACGCCGCTTGACAGTGACAAACACTTCCTGTTAGTATAACCACTTGATAAAACGACGCTGCAAACATTGAATACAATCAGAGTTATTGAATGTCAGTAAAGAGACGTAGTTTTTCCTTTATCGTGTTGAAAACACTCATTAACTTTTACAGAAAAAATGTTATTTTAGTAGCCCTTATTGTATTGTGATATCATCTTTTTAATATTTCTATATTTTCTAATGAAGAAAGATTAGATAAATAATATCTCACCAAAAACATGCCTGTTAAAAAGGGGGCCAAGTTCCAATCGGCTAATTGTTTGCCTAAAAAAGGGGTGAAATCCAATCTAATGCCAAGTTTAGATGCACTTTGAAATCGATCATAATCATCTTCATCAACAGCATGATCCACTGGTAAACATTTGCCATTCCCAAGACTCGCCTCCACACCCAGTCCTCTGCCTTCCACATCCAGCCACTACCCGCCACCTTATTCACGTCAACGGTCCATCTGGCCGAAATTCACTTTACCATACACCCAACTTAAAATATGGTATAGTTGTGAAAATACGTAGGTGCTTGGTTAAAGATATCTAAAATTATAATACTTGTCAATTTGAACTTGGCAGGTTTTTGTGCTGTACGTAACACTTAATTAATTGTATCATTAATTTATTATTTAGTTATATAATTATTTATATAATTTAAATATTATATAATTTAAATAATTAAATTAACCTGATGGTAAATGAATAGTAGAAAAGAAATAGAGTGAATTTGTGCTTTTAACACACACAAGTAATTAATCAATAAGCAATATCAAAATTAATCCTTTAGCAAGTCAAATCAGTGATCAATTTAATCGTAATCGTAACCATATATAAGATATCAAGACATAAGTGTAGAAAGAAATGACCATCGATTCCTTATCGACTTTCATTCATATATACCTACTGCAGACAAAACAATATCGCGATTCAATTATACCGCTAGCGCCATCTATCGAAAGTAATTTATAACAATAGAAACCTGATTTTTTAGGTAAGCAATATTTAATTAAGTTATACAGTGTGCATTATGTATACATGACAATATTTTATATCCCTTATATATATATCAGTTCTTAAGAAGCGCCCCACACTTTTTTCACAACAATATTAATTTAAAAATAAATTAACAAACAATAAATGGTATTTTTGTGAAAAAAAGCTTCATATATCACTTCTTGAGAAGCGCCCCACGCTTTTTTTTTTCAATGATACCATTTATTGTTTATTTTAAACAATTTAAATTAAATTAATTTCCAAGGTTGTAAAGGTTAAATTATGTAGTTTCACCGCGGTTTTTTTCATCATTGGAGCGTGTTTTTTTATTTTTTTTTTAACTATATTTATTTTTTATTTTTTTAGTTTCATTTATCACCGATTGATAGATGTACTCATATTATTAATTATTAATATTCCATTATTATGTATTTTATTGTGCTGAGCTGAGCGCCTATACATATAAAGGTTTTGATTACCTGTCAGTGAGTCAGTGCCAAAATTAGCTATTTTCACAGGGTCATATTTCAGGATCTACTGAAGCTTTATCTATAAAATTTGGCATACTGCTTTAGGACTAGTATATGATTACGTAGGTACAATTTTATCTCTGTACTTGCAATAGACACTGAGCTACAGGGGGTCAAAAGTGGGTCGAATTTATTAAAAATTCGATATTTAGAATTGAGGCAACTCACGCTTGACCGATTTCTTAAATTTCTTAATTTTTTGTTAATCTACATATAACACACACACCTGTGTACCAAATTTCATAATGCTCAAACAATGGGAAGTGGCCTAGAGGTTTTGATTACCTGTCAGTGAGTCAGTGCCAAAATTAGCTATTTTCACAGGGTCATATTTCAGGATCTACTGAAGCTTTATCTATAAAATTTGGCATACTGCTTTAGGACTAGTATATGATTACGTAGGTACAATTTTATCTCTGTACTTGCAATAGACACTGAGCTACAGGGGGTCAAAAGTGGGTCGAATTTATTAAAAATTCGATATTTAGAATTGAGGCAACTCACGCTTGACCGATTTCTTAAATTTCTTAATTTTTTGTTAATCTACATATAACACACAACCTGTGTACCAAATTTCATAATGCTCAAACAATGGGAAGTGGCCTAGAGGTTTTGATTGCCTGTCAGTGAGTCAGTGCCAAAATTAGCTATTTTCACAGGGTCATATTTCAGGATCTACTGAAGCTTTATCTATGAAATTTGGCATACTGCTTTAGTACTAGTATATGATTACGTAGGTAAAATTTTATCTCTGTACTTGCAATAGGCACTGAGCTACAGGGGGGTCAAAAGTGGGTCGAAACGGTTCGTGTAAATATAGTGCACGGCATGCGCCGGCCTGTGGAACTTGGCCGGCGCACTACCGTGCGCTTAGATACCAAATGTTTAATACATACTAAAGTATAATTTTAATATTCTCAATATACAGCGGTCGCACGTCGGGCAGCAAGTGTCCATATGCTACATCATGTTACCGAGCGATGTTGAGACACAGTGGATATTGCGCCGGCTCACTTTCACTGGAGGCCGCTCCTAGACCCGCTCCCACGCTATACTGCATCTGCGAATACTCTACAGACATAAGTCAGTTTACACTGGTTATAGGATATCAATCAATATAATATATTTTCATTTTCTTTTATAAATTTTATAACTAACTATGTAACTGTTAGACCAGCAGCATACATAAATCAATATAAAATATACAAATACCCAATGACTACATATAGTAACTAATAAAATATTAATGTTTTAATCCCCAGACGGCATCGTTAAATTAAACAAGTATGTAGTATTAACAGATTTTATTTTCACGACGCAAAAATTGTATACAGTTCGTAAATATTTGCAATTCTGTATGAAAAACTTTGTTGTTCTAATATAATATTACTCCAGACACAACACACAAGCGCGTACTTAACTGAGGAACTAGCACGAGCCAACACCGTCGGGAAAGAACCAAAACCTGCTGATGAAGTAGAGCCTGTGAGTATGTACTAGTGATTACTCATACTGTTTTGCGATTATATTATAATATATTATTACATATTATTAATATATTATTACATTTGCCGCTCAGGCGCGAGGCACGATAGCTCAATAAGCTTAAATAGTGCCTAGTTTTAATAAAATAAACCAAATTTTCATGTCTTAATAACAATTTTATAGAACATATTTGCTCTTTATTCAAAACTCTTAAAGTAATTTAAAAACGGCTTAAATAAACATGCGTTTCGTAAGGAGGAATTCATTTATTTCAGTTTCAATATTAATTTTAAGAGGTCACATCAAATAGTATACTACGTAGAAGAAATTAAAATCATCGTATAACTGTCTTCAGATGATTCCAGTGTACGCTGAAGGCTGTGAGCTGACGGCCAACGTGCTCCTCTACATGGACCATCTCAAACAACACCAGGACAAGGAGCTGGAGATTAAATGTACGAGATGTGTGCTGAGATTCGTACGTCTCGGTGAATAATACAACTGTAAGTACTATATAAACAGATGAAACTAATATTTTGGGATTGTTTCGCGTATTTTATTATTTAAAAAACTATTATATACAGGGTGACTGGTGAATTACTATCAATATTTAAGGACGTGGTAGTTGACGATCATATATGACAAAATAAAAATTAATATAACATAAATGTTAATAAACTTCTAAGTAAAGTTAACCAAAAGTTATGTAATTAATTACGGATCGCGTGGATACCCTAGCTGCGTTATCGACACAAAACAGTTATGTACGTAGGTATATGTAGTTATCGCGCGTTAGTTTACCTACATCCAAACGCCGCGCGCCGCCGCGTGTTAGACCTTAGATAAACAAAAATGATCCAATTCCCTTCATACTTTAATCCTGGCTTAGGACAGGCAAAAATACCAAGATATTTCTTTCGTTTAAGCAACCAATTTATTGACTAGGTAAATGGTGTGACCTTGACACGAAAAATAATATGAACTGTTTACCTATCTTGGTATTTCCGGCGTATTTAAAAATGGAATTATTCTTATTTACAACAATTGTCAAATATTAAACTACCTATATACCTACATAACTACACTAACCTTAACAAATGTTCAAAGCGAGCTCCTTCTCGTGTGATACACAGTTCGGCACGTTTACACATATTGTCTTTCACACGATTTAATACGAATGGGTCACTTTTAATAGTTTCGAAAGCACTATTGATTTTTAATTTCAACTCCTCTCTGTTGACATACATTGTAGCATACACAAGACGTTTCCTTGGGCATGTGTTGGAACACGGAACTGTCCGAAGTCTCGTAATCTTTGATTAGCGTTTAAGATGACGCTGGCCATAGGTAGTCGACGATTGGGGAACATCTCCCGGTACAAATTGATTGCGCCCGGCAAGCTATCATTTGCACGCGCATACGCATGAACCATGTCCAAGTATTCTGCATTTGTGTATTGAAAAGCCATATTTAATTACTAATAAGTAATAACGGGTCACACGCACACACGACAGATTATTATTAGGTATACGCGTAATGCCTCCTCTACACGTCGGCGGACGCGTCCGCGTACGTGTAGAGGGAGTGATTTGCTCGTCTGTGGTAGGTATTTGACGTCGGCAGACGCGTCCGGCACTTATCCGTTTGTTGTCGGTTTTTGTTGCACGGATCAAAGGGATCTGGCGCGGGCGCCCGGCGCGAGCGTGCGGTGTGTCCACACGTCTGACGACGCATCAGTGTTCAGCGGGAAGCGAGTGAGAGTGCACGCGTGATTTTCGCCGTTCTTTTTTACCTACCGCCGTTTTTTTCTTGCTTGTTGAAATGGCAAACATGAGCACAGAGGAAACATTTAAATTTCTGGAGCTGTATCAAGCAGAAAACTGCCTGTGGAATCCCAAAAATAAATACCACAAAAATAAACTCATGTCCACTAGGTCATCATTAAACTAAGAAGTATTATATACTATAACCTCTACCTAAATGTAACAAATCCTTTTATGAAAACCGCAAACATACATACAAACATACAGGTCAAACTGAGAACCTTCTTTTTTTGAAGTCGATTAAAAAGCGTACAAGTTATATTATGAATAAAAAAATCCCACTTACTTTGTTCGGTTTCTATGTATAGTCAGCATCCACCACCTTCTTCTTCTCCATTTTTTTTTAATAACTCTATTGCGATAGACGCTTAAATAATACTTGTAGGTACTAAATAAATAAATAGCTGCGGCAGCAACGGTCTCTATATCCATTCTGCGTGCGTACGTGTTGCATCTGACGAGAACCAACATAGACTGAACGACCTGGCGACGTGTGGACGGCTCGTAGAGATTCATCTGCGGATGCGTCTGCGGACGTCTGCAGACAAATCTGTCTACGTGTAGAGGAGGCATAAGATCGATCGCTAGGCGCGCGCGCGGGAAGACGAGCGTACGGACCTTACGGCGGCGCTCGCGCGACTAATAGCCGACTAATGGCCCGCTAGGCGCTAGCCACGGGGCGGGGGTTGGGGAGTAGCGACACACTGGCGCCGGCAAGGCTGAGTACGTGTCCAAACTTTATTTAATTATACGGAAATTTGGTCAAAAATTAAGTACCTATTTTTTTTACATAATTCGAATGAGAATCATGTACCGAGTATGCTCCTTAAATATTGATAGTAATTCACCAGTCACCCTGTATACACCCGACGTTTCGGTTACTTGTCAGCAACCATGATTAAGGCAGACGAGTTGTCGGGAGTGTGGTGTTTTTAAAAATAATAAAATACGCAAAGTATTTCGAAAATATTACTTTCATTTAAATTAATACTCGCAAGTCTTAAATCTACTATATAAAAATAAATCCGTTCTTTCTTCCTGACGCAACTCCAGAGCGACCGCACCGATTTCCAGGGTTTTGCATTCAAGCGGGACAATCTTTTTACACATACAGCGCCATCTCTGATACGTAATAGTACTACAAATCAATATTTTAAGTAGATGGTGCCGGTGTATGATACATTGTTTGAAGGCTACTCATTGTTCTCTGCTCAGTTAATTTCATGTGACAAACCGGTATTGTGTTTGTAGTTTAAACTCTTAAAACCATTTAGTATTTGCGGGATAAATTTAGAAAATCATTGTTTTTCACATGGGCAGTAATACTTTGCGTGTTCAGGAGTTCGGAAACCATCCGCTTTATTTGTGTTAACGTTAGACCAAAAAACAAAAAATGTAGTTTACAAAGGAGCACTTCAATGAAACGGATAATTTGCGGACACGTATAACGCTTCGATTCGGTATCTACTTTGGATTCACTTTTATTTACTTAGAAAAGTTCAACTAAATAACACTACATTTCTGTAATCGAAATGAATTCATTACTGTTATAAAACGATATTAAAATTTTCCTTTTCAAATATAAAACAATAAAAAAATTCGTCATCTTTTAATCACCAAACGAAATGTTACATAAAACAAAGCCTGGTGGCGAAACGGAGTTCGCCGGGTTTACTGCTCTCATTATACAATAAAAATAAACGCTCACATCTCGTCTGTCCGTGATCACGGTTGCTGAAAAGTAGCCGAAACGTCGGGAGTATGTAGTTTTTATCAAAAATCAAGTAGCGTAGTATATCCGAAAAATATTAGTTTCATTTACAATAAAATGAGTTCAACACACACATTAATACGTATAATATTTTTCAGGTCAACTGAAAGAGCATCAGATTCGAGACCACAACCCGTTCGAGGAGGTTCTACGTGTGTGTTCTACTGAGCACTTGATTAACCTGCCCAAGGTATGTACGTCATACATATAACTCTACTGCTACTTGTATATACTGCTACTTATTTATCTACAATTATCAAACTGCAATTATATAATAATATATTATTTTCAGAACAAAGCCCGCCCTCCCATCAAGGACGTCGCGTGTCACGCCATCAGCGACACGTATGAAGGTGTCACGTTGGTCATACAAGAGGGTCTTCTGTGTAGCGAGTGTGACACGCCGCTTGACAGTGACAAACACTTCCTGTTAGTATGACCACTTGATAAAACGACGCTGCAAACATTGAATACAATCAGAGTTATTGAATGTCAGTAAAGAGACGTAGTTTTTCCTTTATCGTGTTGAAAACACTCATTAACTTTTACAGAAAAAATGTTATTTTAGTAGCCCTTATTATATTGTGATATCATCTTTTTAATATTTCTATATTTTCTAATGAAGAAAGATTAGATAAATAATATACCAAATGTTTAATACATACTAAAGTATAATTTTAATATTCTCAATATACAGCGGTCGCACGTCGGGCAGCAAGTGTCCATATGCTACATCATGTTACCGAGCGATGTTGAGACACAGTGGATATTGCGCCGGCTCACTTTCACTGGAGGCCGCTCCTAGACCCGCTCCCACGCTATACTGCATCTGCGAATACTCTACAGACATAAGTCAGTTTACACTGGTTATAGGATATCAATCAATATAATATATTTTCATTTTCTTTTATAAATTTTATAACTAACTATGTAACTGTTAGACCAGCAGCATACATAAATCAATATAAAATATACAAATACCCAATGACTACATATAGTAACTAATAAAATATTAATATTTTAATCCCCAGACGGCATCGTTAAATTAAACAAGTATGTAGTATTAACAGATTTTATTATCACGACGCAAAAATTGTATACAGTTCGTAAATATTTGCAATTCTGTATGAAAAACTTTGTTGTTCTAATATAATATTACTCCAGACACAACACACAAGCGCGTACTTAACTGAGGAACTAGCACGAGCCAACACCGTCAGGAAAGAACCAAAACCTGCTGATGAAGTTGAGCCTGTGAGTATCTACTAGTGATTACTCATACTGTTTTGCGATTATATTATAATATATTATGACATTTGCCGCTCAGGCGCGAGGCACGATAGCTCAATAAGCTTAAATAGTGCCTAGTTTTAACAAAATAAACCAAATTTTCATGTCTTAATAACAATTTTATAGAACATATTTGCTCTTTATTCAAAACTCTTAAAGTAATTTAAAAACGGCTTAAATAAACATGCGTTTCGTAAGGAGGAATTCATTTATTTCAGTTTCAATATTAATTTTAAGAGGTCACATCAAATAGTATACTACGTAGAAGAAATTAAAATCATCGTATAACTGTCTTCAGATGATTCCAGTGTACGCTGAAGGCTGTGAGCTGACGGCCAACGTGCTCCTCTACATGGACCATCTCAAACAACACCAGGACAAGGAGCTGGAGATTAAATGTACGAGATGTGTGCTGAGATTCGTACGTCTCGGTGAATAATACAACTGTAAGTACTATATAAACAGATGAAACTAATATTTTGGGATTGTTTCGCGTATTTTATTATTTAAAAAACTATTATATACAGGGTGACTGGTGAATTACTATCAATATTTAAGGACGTGGTAGTTGACGATCATATATGACAAAATAAAAATTAATATAACATAAATATTAATAAACTTCTAAGTAAAGTTAACCAAAAGTTATGTAATTAATTACGGATCGCGTGGATACCCTAGCTGCGTTATCGACACAAAACAGTTATGTACGTAGGTATATGTAGTTATCGCGCGGTAGTTTACCTACATCCAAACGCCGCGCGCCGCCGCGTGTTAGACCTTAGATAAACAAAAATGATCCAATTCCCTTCATACTTTAATCCTGGCTTAGGACAGGCAAAAATACCAAGATATTTCTTTCGTTTAAGCAACCAATTTATTGACTAGGTAAATGGTGTGACCTTGACACGAAAAATAATATGAACTGTTTACCTATCTTGGTATTTCCGGCGTATTTAAAAATGGAATCATTCTTATTTACAACAATTGTCAAATATTAAACTACCTATATACCTACATAACTACACTAACCTTAACAAATGTTCAAAGCGAGCTCCTTCTCGTGTGATACACAGTTCGGCACGTTTACACATATTGTCTTTCACACGATTTAATACGAATGGGTCACTTTTAATAGTTTCGAAAGCACTATTGATTTTTAATTTCAACTCCTCTCTGTTGACATACATTGTAGCATACACAAGACGTTTCCTTGGGCATGTGTTGGAACACGGAACTGTCCGAAGTCTCGTAATCTTTGATTAGCGTTTAAGATGACGCTGGCCGTAGGTAGTCGACGATTGGGGAACATCTCCCAGCACAAATTGATTGCGCCCGGCAAGCTATCATTTGCACGCGCATACGCATGAACCATGTCCAAGTATTCTGCATTTGTGTATTGAAAAGCCATATTTAAAAAGCCATATTTAATTACTAATAAGTAATAACGGGTCACACGCACACACGACAGATTATTATTAGGTATACGCGTAAGATCGATCGCTAGGCGCGCGCGCGGGAAGACGAGCGTACGGACCTTACGGCGGCGCTCGCGCGACTAATAGCCGACTAATGGCCCGCTAGGCGCTAGCCACGGGGCGGGGGTTGGGGAGTAGCGACACACTGGCGCCGGCAAGGCTGAGTACGTGTCCAAACTTTATTTATTTATACGGAAATTTGGTCAAAAATTAAGTACCTATTTTTTTTACATAATTCGAATGAGAATCATGTACCGAGTATGCTCCTTAAATATTGATAGTAATTCACCAGTCACCCTGTATACACCCGACGTTTCGGTTACTTGTCAGCAACCATGATTAAAGCAGACGAGTTGTCGGGAGTGTGGTGTTTTTAAAAATAATAAAATACGCAAAGTATTTCGAAAATATTACTTTCATTTAAATTAATACTCGCAAGTCTTAAATCTACTATATAAAAATAAATCCGTTCTTTCTTCCTGACGCAACTCCAGAGCGACCGCACCGATTTCCAGGGTTTTGCATTCAAGCGGGACAATCTTTTTACACATACAGCGCCATCTCTGATACGTAATAGTACTACAAATCAATATTTTAAGTAGATGGTGCCGGTGTATGATACATTGTTTGAAGGCTACTCATTGTTCTCTGCTCAGTTAATTTCATGTGACAAACCGGTATTGTGTTTGTAGTTTGAACTCTTAAAACCATTTAGTATTTGCGGGATAAATTTAGAAAATCATTGTTTTTCACATGGGCAGTAATACTTTGCGTGTTCAGGAGTTCGGAAACCATCCGCTTTATTTGTGTTAACGTTAGACCAAAAAACAAAAAATGTAGTTTACAAAGGAGCACTTCAATGAAACGGATAATTTGCGGACACGTATAACGCTTCGATTCGGTATCTACTTTGGATTCACTTTTATTTACTTAGAAAAGTTCAACTAAATAACACTACATTTCTGTAATCGAAATGAATTCATTACTGTTGTAAAACGATATTAAAATTTTCCTTTTCAAATATAAAACAATAAAAAAATTCGTCATCTTTTAATCACCAAACGAAATGTTACATAAAACAAAGCCTGGTGGCGAAACGGAGTTCGCCGGGTTTACTGCTCTCATTATACAATAAAAATAAACGCTCACATCTCGTCTGTCCGTGATCACGGTTGCTGAAAAGTAGCCGAAACGTCGGGAGTATGTAGTTTTTATCAAAAATCAAGTAGCGTAGTATATCCGAAAAATATTAGTTTCATTTACAATAAAATGAGTTCAATACACACATTAATACGTATAATATTTTTCAGGTCAACTGAAAGAGCATCAGATTCGAGACCACAACCCGTTCGAGGAGGTTCTACCTCTATGTTCTACTGAGCACTTGATTAACCTGCCCAAGGTATGTACGTCATATTACTCAAACTCAACAACTCAAACCCTCAAACACCCCAATTAGAATATAATAATATAAACGCAATGCATACACCAAATTATATTTATATGTGCGTTAGCATAGTTTATTTGTGAAATTAGTTATCCTAATTTCGTGGAAATAATATGGTCAGCTATTCACCAACACTCTGCTGCACACGCACACACAGACAGACACAATGTACTCTATGCGCCCGCGCCCCTCTCTCCGAGTGCCATCCGACAGTAATAAGAAGTAGGTAATAATAAGTATACGAAATAACTACATCATGATTTATGATTTTTCTTTCCATCATACTTTTCAGGCTTTGGATTGTCGACATTGAATTTACTTTTAAATGTGAAAGCAATATTTTATAATTACTGATTTGTTAAATTAAATTTGTAAATAGATTATTATTAAATAGCTGATAACGCGTGATTGGATTAGACACCACAATACCTACGACAAAGTGGGCGTGTTTAAATGGTGTGAATCTAAATATTTACAATAATTTAAAGATTATAAACAAAAACTTACAGTTTAATTTGCACTCGCACGGCGTTGTCGTTTTAAAAAACATTTTCAAAATGTCCACCGCCTTCTTCAATGCACTTTAATGACGGTTTTCGCAATTGTGGTTTTATTTTAGATAATACTGCAGTGTCACTTCACTTTGACAAAGACGGTTACTATCTTATTTTTTAGTTCCTCGGCACTTGTTGTCTTTGTGTTATAAACTAGCGATTTAATTTAACCCTACAAAAAAAAGTCGAGTGGCGTCAAATCAGCTGATCTAGGAGGTCAATGGACACGTGCGTAGGTATTTAATTTGTGCCGGCTGTCGCTGTGCGTGCGTAGGTATTTGTAAAATACTATTTTAGCCTTGAAACAAGTATCAGTTTTTTTTTAATTGAATGATGATTACTAATTTAATATTTTAATTTAATAATCTTAATACCTTAACTTACGCTCCAATTTCTTTTAGATAACTGTGTGTAGGATGACTGTAATTTACTTAGTTCTATCTAAAGTTGAGAAAAAAAATGACCTACATAAAAAACTATCAAAATCGATCCAGATTCCGATTCTGAACAAATCAATTCAGGGTGTGCGTTAATTATGTTACATGTTGTATACTACTCCTTGTATGTATATCATATTTATCTACAATTAACAAACTGCAATTATATAATAATATATTATTTTCAGAACAAAGCCCGCCCTCCCATCAAGGACGTCGCGTGTCACGCCATCAGCGACACGTATGAAGGTGTCACGTTGGTCATACAAGAGGGTCTTCTGTGTCGCGAGAGTGACACGCCGCTTGACAGTGACAAACACTTCCTGTTAGTATAACCACTTGATAAAACGACGCTGCAAACATTGAATACAATCAGAGTTATTGAATGTCAGTAAAGAGACGTAGTTTTTCCTTTATCGTGTTGAAAACACTCATTAACTTTTACAGAAAAAATGTTATTTTAGTAGCCCTTATTGTATTGTGATATCATCTTTTTAATATTTCTATATTTTCTAATGAAGAAAGATTAGATAAATAATATCTCACCAAAAACATGCCTGTTAAAAAGGGGGCCAAGTTCCAATCGGCTAATTGTTTGCCTAAAAAAGGGGTGAAATCCAATCTAATGCCAAGTTTAGATGCACTTTGAAATCGATCATAATCATCTTCATCAACAGCATGATCCACTGGTAAACATTTGCCATTCCCAAGACTCGCCTCCACACCCAGTCCTCTGCCTTCCACATCCAGCCACTACCCGCCACCTTATTCACGTCAACGGTCCATCTGGCCGAAATTCACTTTACCATACACCCAACTTAAAATATGGTATAGTTGTGAAAATACGTAGGTGCTTGGTTAAAGATATCTAAAATTATAATACTTGTCAATTTGAACTTGGCAGGTTTTTGTGCTGTACGTAACACTTAATTAATTGTATCATTAATTTATTATTTAGTTATATAATTATTTATATAATTTAAATATTATATAATTTAAATAATTAAATTAACCTGATGGTAAATGAATAGTAGAAAAGAAATAGAGTGAATTTGTGCTTTTAACACACACAAGTAATTAATCAATAAGCAATATCAAAATTAATCCTTTAGCAAGTCAAATCAGTGATCAATTTAATCGTAATCGTAACCATATATAAGATATCAAGACATAAGTGTAGAAAGAAATGACCATCGATTCCTTATCGACTTTCATTCATATATACCTACTGCAGACAAAACAATATCGCGATTCAATTATACCGCTAGCGCCATCTATCGAAAGTAATTTATAACAATAGAAACCTGATTTTTTAGGTAAGCAATATTTAATTAAGTTATACAGTGTGCATTATGTATACATGACAATATTTTATATCCCTTATATATATATCAGTTCTTAAGAAGCGCCCCACACTTTTTTTCACAACAATATTAATTTAAAAATAAATTAACAAACAATAAATGGTATTTTTGTGAAAAAAAAAAGCTTCATATATCACTTCTTGAGAAGCGCCCCACGCTTTTTTTTCAATGATACCATTTATTGTTTATTTTAAACAATTTAAATTAAATTAATTTCCAAGGTTGTAAAGGTTAAATTATGTAGTTTCACCGCGGTTTTTTTCATCATTGGAGCGTGTTTTTTATTTTTTTTTTAAACTATATTTATTTTTTATTTTTTAGTTTCATTTATCACCGATTGATAGATGTACTCATATTATTAATTATTAATATTCCATTATTATGTATTTTATTGTGCTGAGCTGAGCGCCTATACATATAAAGGTTTTGATTACCTGTCAGTGAGTCAGTGCCAAAATTAGCTATTTTCACAGGGTCATATTTCAGGATCTACTGAAGCTTTATCTATAAAATTTGGCATACTGCTTTAGGACTAGTATATGATTACGTAGGTACAATTTTATCTCTGTACTTGCAATAGACACTGAGCTACAGGGGGTCAAAAGTGGGTCGAATTTATTAAAAATTCGATATTTAGAATTGAGGCAACTCACGCTTGACCGATTTCTTAAATTTCTTAATTTTTTGTTAATCTACATATAACACACAACCTGTGTACCAAATTTCATAATGCTCAAACAATGGGAAGTGGCCTAGAGGTTTTGATTACCTGTCAGTGAGTCAGTGCCAAAATTAGCTATTTTCACAGGGTCATATTTCAGGATCTACTGAAGCTTTATCTATAAAATTTGGCATACTGCTTTAGGACTAGTATATGATTACGTAGGTACAATTTTATCTCTGTACTTGCAATAGACACTGAGCTACAGGGGGTCAAAAGTGGGTCGAATTTATTAAAAATTCGATATTTAGAATTGAGGCAACTCACGCTTGACCGATTTCTTAAATTTCTTAATTTTTTGTTAATCTACATATAACACACAACCTGTGTACCAAATTTCATAATGCTCAAACAATGGGAAGTGGCCTAGAGGTTTTGATTACCTGTCAGTGAGTCAGTGCCAAAATTAGCTATTTTCACAGGGTCATATTTCAGGATCTACTGAAGCTTTATCTATGAAATTTGGCATACTGCTTTAGTACTAGTATATGATTACGTAGGTAAAATTTTATCTCTGTACTTGCAATAGGCACTGAGCTACAGGGGGGTCAAAAGTGGGTCGAAACGGTTCGTGTAAATATAGTGCACGGCATGCGCCGGCCTGTGGAACTTGGCCGGCGCACTACCGTGCGCTTAGATACCAAATGTTTAATACATACTAAAGTATAATTTTAATATTCTCAATATACAGCGGTCGCACGTCGGGCAGCAAGTGTCCATATGCTACATCATGTTACCGAGCGATGTTGAGACACAGTGGATATTGCGCCGGCTCACTTTCACTGGAGGCCGCTCCTAGACCCGCTCCCACGCTATACTGCATCTGCGAATACTCTACAGACATAAGTCAGTTTACACTGGTTATAGGATATCAATCAATATAATATATTTTCATTTTCTTTTATAAATTTTATAACTAACTATGTAACTGTTAGACCAGCAGCATACATAAATCAATATAAAATATACAAATACCCAATGACTACATATAGTAACTAATAAAATATTAATGTTTTAATCCCCAGACGGCATCGTTAAATTAAACAAGTATGTAGTATTAACAGATTTTATTTTCACGACGCAAAAATTGTATACAGTTCGTAAATATTTGCAATTCTGTATGAAAAACTTTGTTGTTCTAATATAATATTACTCCAGGCACGGACATTCTATCTCATCTCTTCGTAACACAACACACAAGCGCGTACTTAACTGAGGAACTAGCACGAGCCAACACCGTCGGGAAAGAACCAAAACCTGCTGATGAAGTAGAGCCTGTGAGTATGTACTAGTGATTACTCATACTGTTTTGCGATTATATTATAATATATATATTACATATTATTAATATATTATTACATTTGCCGCTCAGGCGCGAGGCACGATAGCTCAATAAGCTTAAATAGTGCCTAGTTTTAACAAAATAAACCAAATTTTCATGTCTTAATAACAATTTTATAGAACATATTTGCTCTTTATTCAAAACTCTTAAAGTAATTTAAAAACGGCTTAAATAAACATGCGTTTCGTAAGGAGGAATTCATTTATTTCAGTTTCAATATTAATTTTAAGAGGTCACATCAAATAGTATACTACGTAGAAGAAATTAAAATCATCGTATAACTGTCTTCAGATGATTCCAGTGTACGCTGAAGGCTGTGAGCTGACGGCCAACGTGCTCCTCTACATGGACCATCTCAAACAACACCAGGACAAGGAGCTGGAGATTAAATGTACGAGATGTGTGCTGAGATTCGTACGTCTCGGTGAATAATACAACTGTAAGTACTATATAAACAGATGAAACTAATATTTTGGGATTGTTTCGCGTATTTTATTATTTAAAAAACTATTATATACAGGGTGACTGGTGAATTACTATCAATATTTAAGGACGTGGTAGTTGACGATCATATATGACAAAATAAAAAATTAATATAACATAAATGTTAATAAACTTCTAAGTAAAGTTAACCAAAAGTTATGTAATTAATTACGGATCGCGTGGATACCCTAGCTGCGTTATCGACACAAAACAGTTATGTACGTAGGTATATGTAGTTATCGCGCGTTAGTTTACCTACATCCAAACGCCGCGCGCCGCCGCGTGTTAGACCTTAGATAAACAAAAATGATCCAATTCCCTTCATACTTTAATCCTGGCTTAGGACAGGCAAAAATACCAAGATATTTCTTTCGTTTAAGCAACCAATTTATTGACTAGGTAAATGGTGTGACCTTGACACGAAAAATAATATGAACTGTTTACCTATCTTGGTATTTCCGGCGTATTTAAAAATGGAATTATTCTTATTTACAACAATTGTCAAATATTAAACTACCTATATACCTACATAACTACACTAACCTTAACAAATGTTCAAAGCGAGCTCCTTCTCGTGTGATACACAGTTCGGCACGTTTACACATATTGTCTTTCACACGATTTAATACGAATGGGTCACTTTTAATAGTTTCGAAAGCACTATTGATTTTTAATTTCAACTCCTCTCTGTTGACATACATTGTAGCATACACAAGACGTTTCCTTGGGCATGTGTTGGAACACGGAACTGTCCGAAGTCTCGTAATCTTTGATTAGCGTTTAAGATGACGCTGGCCGTAGGTAGTCGACGATTGGGGAACATCTCCCGGTACAAATTGATTGCGCCCGGCAAGCTATCATTTGCACGCGCATACGCATGAACCATGTCCAAGTATTCTGCATTTGTGTATTGAAAAGCCATATTTAATTACTAATAAGTAATAACGGGTCACACGCACACACGACAGATTATTATTAGGTATACGCGTAATGCCTCCTCTACACGTCGGCGGACGCGTCCGCCTACGTGTAGAGGGAGTGATTTGCTCGTCTGTGGTAGGTATTTGACGTCGGCAGACGCGTCCGGCACTTATCCGTTTGTTGTCGGTTTTTGTTGCACGGATCAAAGGGATCTGGCGCGGGCGCCCGGCGCGAGCGTGCGGTGTGTCCACACGTCTGACGACGCATCAGTGTTCAGCGGGAAGCGAGTGAGAGTGCACGCGTGATTTTCGCCGTTCTTTTTTACCTACCGCCGTTTTTTTCTTGCTTGTTGAAATGGCAAACATGAGCACAGAGGAAACATTTAAATTTCTGGAGCTGTATCAAGCAGAAAACTGCCTGTGGAATCCCAAAAATAAATACCACAAAAAATAAACTCATGTCCACTAGGTCATCATTAAACTAAGAAGTATTATATACTATAACCTCTACCTAAATGTAACAAATCCTTTTATGAAAACCGCAAACATACATACAAACATACAGGTCAAACTGAGAACCTTCTTTTTTTGAAGTCGATTAAAAAGCGTACAAGTTATATTATGAATAAAAAAATCCCACTTACTTTGTTCGGTTTCTATGTATAGTCAGCATCCACCACCTTCTTCTTCTCCATTTTTTTTTAATAACTCTATTGCGATAGACGCTTAAATAATACTTGTAGGTACTAAATAAATAAATAGCTGCGGCAGCAACGGTCTCTATATCCATTCTGCGTGCGTACGTGTTGCATCTGACGAGAACCAACATAGACTGAACGACCTGGCGACGTGTGGACGGCTCGTAGAGATTCATCTGCGGATGCGTCTGCGGACGTCTGCAGACAAATCTGTCTACGTGTAGAGGAGGCATAAGATCGATCGCTAGGCGCGCGCGCGGGAAGACGAGCGTACGGACCTTACGGCGGCGCTCGCGCGACTAATAGCCGACTAATGGCCCGCTAGGCGCTAGCCACGGGGCGGGGGTTGGGGAGTAGCGACACACTGGCGCCGGCAAGGCTGAGTACGTGTCCAAACTTTATTTAATTATACGGAAATTTGGTCAAAAATTAAGTACCTATTTTTTTTACATAATTCGAATGAGAATCATGTACCGAGTATGCTCCTTATAAATATTGATAGTAATTCACCAGTCACCCTGTATACACCCGACGTTTCGGTTACTTGTCAGCAACCATGATTAAGGCAGACGAGTTGTCGGGAGTGTGGTGTTTTTAAAAATAATAAAATACGCAAAGTATTTCGAAAATATTACTTTCATTTAAATTAATACTCGCAAGTCTTAAATCTACTATATAAAAATAAATCCGTTCTTTCTTCCTGACGCAACTCCAGAGCGACCGCACCGATTTCCAGGGTTTTGCATTCAAGCGGGACAATCTTTTTACACATACAGCGCCATCTCTGATACGTAATAGTACTACAAATCAATATTTTAAGTAGATGGTGCCGGTGTATGATACATTGTTTGAAGGCTACTCATTGTTCTCTGCTCAGTTAATTTCATGTGACAAACCGGTATTGTGTTTGTAGTTTAAACTCTTAAAACCATTTAGTATTTGCGGGATAAATTTAGAAAATCATTGTTTTTCACATGGGCAGTAATACTTTGCGTGTTCAGGAGTTCGGAAACCATCCGCTTTATTTGTGTTAACGTTAGACCAAAAAACAAAAAATGTAGTTTACAAAGGAGCACTTCAATGAAACGGATAATTTGCGGACACGTATAACGCTTCGATTCGGTATCTACTTTGGATTCACTTTTATTTACTTAGAAAAGTTCAACTAAATAACACTACATTTCTGTAATCGAAATGAATTCATTACTGTTATAAAACGATATTAAAATTTTCCTTTTCAAATATAAAACAATAAAAAAATTCGTCATCTTTTAATCACCAAACGAAATGTTACATAAAACAAAGCCTGGTGGCGAAACGGAGTTCGCCGGGTTTACTGCTCTCATTATACAATAAAAATAAACGCTCACATCTCGTCTGTCCGTGATCACGGTTGCTGAAAAGTAGCCGAAACGTCGGGAGTATGTAGTTTTTATCAAAAATCAAGTAGCGTAGTATATCCGAAAAATATTAGTTTCATTTACAATAAAATGAGTTCAACACACACATTAATACGTATAATATTTTTCAGGTCAACTGAAAGAGCATCAGATTCGAGACCACAACCCGTTCGAGGAGGTTCTACGTGTGTGTTCTACTGAGCACTTGATTAACCTGCCCAAGGTATGTACGTCATACATATAACTCTACTGCTACTTGTATATACTGCTACTTATTTATCTACAATTATCAAACTGCAATTATATAATAATATATTATTTTCAGAACAAAGCCCGCCCTCCCATCAAGGACGTCGCGTGTCACGCCATCAGCGACACGTATGAAGGTGTCACGTTGGTCATACAAGAGGGTCTTCTGTGTAGCGAGTGTGACACGCCGCTTGACAGTGACAAACACTTCCTGTTAGTATGACCACTTGATAAAACGACGCTGCAAACATTGAATACAATCAGAGTTATTGAATGTCAGTAAAGAGACGTAGTTTTTCCTTTATCGTGTTGAAAACACTCATTAACTTTTACAGAAAAAATGTTATTTTAGTAGCCCTTATTATATTGTGATATCATCTTTTTAATATTTCTATATTTTCTAATGAAGAAAGATTAGATAAATAATATACCAAATGTTTAATACATACTAAAGTATAATTTTAATATTCTCAATATACAGCGGTCGCACGTCGGGCAGCAAGTGTCCATATGCTACATCATGTTACCGAGCGATGTTGAGACACAGTGGATATTGCGCCGGCTCACTTTCACTGGAGGCCGCTCCTAGACCCGCTCCCACGCTATACTGCATCTGCGAATACTCTACAGACATAAGTCAGTTTACACTGGTTATAGGATATCAATCAATATAATATATTTTCATTTTCTTTTATAAATTTTATAACTAACTATGTAACTGTTAGACCAGCAGCATACATAAATCAATATAAAATATACAAATACCCAATGACTACATATAGTAACTAATAAAATATTAATATTTTAATCCCCAGACGGCATCGTTAAATTAAACAAGTATGTAGTATTAACAGATTTTATTATCACGACGCAAAAATTGTATACAGTTCGTAAATATTTGCAATTCTGTATGAAAAACTTTGTTGTTCTAATATAATATTACTCCAGACACAACACACAAGCGCGTACTTAACTGAGGAACTAGCACGAGCCAACACCGTCAGGAAAGAACCAAAACCTGCTGATGAAGTTGAGCCTGTGAGTATCTACTAGTGATTACTCATACTGTTTTGCGATTATATTATAATATATTATGACATTTGCCGCTCAGGCGCGAGGCACGATAGCTCAATAAGCTTAAATAGTGCCTAGTTTTAACAAAATAAAACCAAATTTTCATGTCTTAATAACAATTTTATAGAACATATTTGCTCTTTATTCAAAACTCTTAAAGTAATTTAAAAACGGCTTAAAATAAACATGCGTTTCGTAAGGAGGAATTCATTTATTTCAGTTTCAATATTAATTTTAAGAGGTCACATCAAATAGTATACTACGTAGAAGAAATTAAAATCATCGTATAACTGTCTTCAGATGATTCCAGTGTACGCTGAAGGCTGTGAGCTGACGGCCAACGTGCTCCTCTACATGGACCATCTCAAACAACACCAGGACAAGGAGCTGGAGATTAAATGTACGAGATGTGTGCTGAGATTCGTACGTCTCGGTGAATAATACAACTGTAAGTACTATATAAACAGATGAAACTAATATTTTGGGATTGTTTCGCGTATTTTATTATTTAAAAAACTATTATATACAGGGTGACTGGTGAATTACTATCAATATTTAAGGACGTGGTAGTTGACGATCATATATGACAAAATAAAAATTAATATAACATAAATATTAATAAACTTCTAAGTAAAGTTAACCAAAAGTTATGTAATTAATTACGGATCGCGTGGATACCCTAGCTGCGTTATCGACACAAAACAGTTATGTACGTAGGTATATGTAGTTATCGCGCGGTAGTTTACCTACATCCAAACGCCGCGCGCCGCCGCGTGTTAGACCTTAGATAAACAAAAATGATCCAATTCCCTTCATACTTTAATCCTGGCTTAGGACAGGCAAAAATACCAAGATATTTCTTTCGTTTAAGCAACCAATTTATTGACTAGGTAAATGGTGTGACCTTGACACGAAAAATAATATGAACTGTTTACCTATCTTGGTATTTCCGGCGTATTTAAAAATGGAATCATTCTTATTTACAACAATTGTCAAATATTAAACTACCTATATACCTACATAACTACACTAACCTTAACAAATGTTCAAAGCGAGCTCCTTCTCGTGTGATACACAGTTCGGCACGTTTACACATATTGTCTTTCACACGATTTAATACGAATGGGTCACTTTTAATAGTTTCGAAAGCACTATTGATTTTTAATTTCAACTCCTCTCTGTTGACATACATTGTAGCATACACAAGACGTTTCCTTGGGCATGTGTTGGAACACGGAACTGTCCGAAGTCTCGTAATCTTTGATTAGCGTTTAAGATGACGCTGGCCGTAGGTAGTCGACGATTGGGGAACATCTCCCGGCACAAATTGATTGCGCCCGGCAAGCTATCATTTGCACGCGCATACGCATGAACCATGTCCAAGTATTCTGCATTTGTGTATTGAAAAGCCATATTTAATTACTAATAAGTAATAACGGGTCACACGCACACACGACAGATTATTATTAGGTATACGCGTAAGATCGATCGCTAGGCGCGCGCGCGGGAAGACGAGCGTACGGACCTTACGGCGGCGCTCGCGCGACTAATAGCCGACTAATGGCCCGCTAGGCGCTAGCCACGGGGCGGGGGTTGGGGAGTAGCGACACACTGGCGCCGGCAAGGCTGAGTACGTGTCCAAACTTTATTTATTTATACGGAAATTTGGTCAAAAATTAAGTACCTATTTTTTTTACATAATTCGAATGAGAATCATGTACCGAGTATGCTCCTTAAATATTGATAGTAATTCACCAGTCACCCTGTATACACCCGACGTTTCGGTTACTTGTCAGCAACCATGATTAAAGCAGACGAGTTGTCGGGAGTGTGGTGTTTTTAAAAATAATAAAATACGCAAAGTATTTCGAAAATATTACTTTCATTTAAATTAATACTCGCAAGTCTTAAATCTACTATATAAAAATAAATCCGTTCTTTCTTCCTGACGCAACTCCAGAGCGACCGCACCGATTTCCAGGGTTTTGCATTCAAGCGGGACAATCTTTTTACACATACAGCGCCATCTCTGATACGTAATAGTACTACAAATCAATATTTTAAGTAGATGGTGCCGGTGTATGATACATTGTTTGAAGGCTACTCATTGTTCTCTGCTCAGTTAATTTCATGTGACAAACCGGTATTGTGTTTGTAGTTTAAACTCTTAAAACCATTTAGTATTTGCGGGATAAATTTAGAAAATCATTGTTTTTCACATGGGCAGTAATACTTTGCGTGTTCAGGAGTTCGGAAACCATCCGCTTTATTTGTGTTAACGTTAGACCAAAAAACAAAAAATGTAGTTTACAAAGGAGCACTTCAATGAAACGGATAATTTGCGGACACGTATAACGCTTCGATTCGGTATCTACTTTGGATTCACTTTTATTTACTTAGAAAAGTTCAACTAAATAACACTACATTTCTGTAATCGAAATGAATTCATTACTGTTGTAAAACGATATTAAAATTTTCCTTTTCAAATATAAAACAATAAAAAAATTCGTCATCTTTTAATCACCAAACGAAATGTTACATAAAACAAAGCCTGGTGGCGAAACGGAGTTCGCCGGGTTTACTGCTCTCATTATACAATAAAAATAAACGCTCACATCTCGTCTGTCCGTGATCACGGTTGCTGAAAAGTAGCCGAAACGTCGGGAGTATGTAGTTTTTATCAAAAATCAAGTAGCGTAGTATATCCGAAAAATATTAGTTTCATTTACAATAAAATGAGTTCAATACACACATTAATACGTATAAATATTTTTCAGGTCAACTGAAAGAGCATCAGATTCGAGACCACAACCCGTTCGAGGAGGTTCTACCTCTATGTTCTACTGAGCACTTGATTAACCTGCCCAAGGTATGTACGTCATATTACTCAAACTCAACAACTCAAACCCTCAAACACCCCAATTAGAATATAATAATATAAACGCAATGCATACACCAAATTATATTTATATGTGCGTTAGCATAGTTTATTTGTGAAATTAGTTATCCTAATTTCGTGGAAATAATATGGTCAGCTATTCACCAACACTCTGCTGCACACGCACACACAGACAGACACAATGTACTCTATGCGCCCGCGCCCCTCTCTCCGAGTGCCATCCGACAGTAATAAGAAGTAGGTAATAATAAGTATACGAAATAACTACATCATGATTTATGATTTTTCTTTCCATCATACTTTTCAGGCTTTGGATTGTCGACATTGAATTTACTTTTAAATGTGAAAGCAATATTTTATAATTACTGATTTGTTAAATTAAATTTGTAAATAGATTATTATTAAATAGCTGATAACGCGTGATTGGATTAGACACCACAATACCTACGACAAAGTGGGCGTGTTTAAATGGTGTGAATCTAAATATTTACAATAATTTAAAGATTATAAACAAACTTACAGTTTAATTTGCACTCGCACGGCGTTGTCGTTTTAAAACATTTTCAAAATGTCCACCGCCTTCTTCAATGCACTTTAATGACGGTTTTCGCAATTGTGGTTTTATTTTAGATAATACTGCAGTGTCACTTCACTTTGACAAAGACGGTTACTATCTTATTTTTTAGTTCCTCGGCACTTGTTGTCTTTGTGTTATAAACTAGCGATTTAATTTAACCCTACAAAAAAAAGTCGAGTGGCGTCAAATCAGCTGATCTAGGAGGTCAATGGACACGTGCGTAGGTATTTAATTTGTGCCGGCTGTCGCTGTGCGTGCGTAGGTATTTGTAAAATACTATTTTAGCCTTGAAACAAGTATCAGTTTTTTTTAATTGAATGATGATTACTAATTTAATATTTTAATTTAATAATCTTAATACCTTAACTTACGCTCCAATTTCTTTTAGATAACTGTGTGTAGGATGACTGTAATTTACTTAGTTCTATCTAAAGTTGAGAAAAAAAATGACCTACATAAAAAACTATCAAAATCGATCCAGATTCCGATTCTGAACAAATCAATTCATGTCTAAAAATCACATACTAATTATACTTGTTAATTTAATAACTCCTGTCAAGATTCAATAGCAACATCATTGTGCACCGTGATTGCTCATATTATTAATCTTTCTGCATTATTTTATGTCAACCGACACAGTTTCTTTTTGTTATTCGCTCTTAAGATTACGCCCTTCAAGTGAATATACTGACCTCAAGCTTAACTCCGTTTTTTTATTTAAATACACCTGAATTCATGGACATGGTCCTTCGAGCCGGATATTAAATCTTAAAAATAACCAGCACAATAAAGGGATACTGATTTCTTCGTGGAAAAATAAGTGAAATCACAACAAACGTCGGATCACAGAACAAAGGATTTGGATGTATGACGTGGTTTATGGAATATTGCAGTACATGGCTATTTCAGTGCTTAATTTCCACCCAGTACTCTTATATTCAGGTAGTATTTAAGGATTTAAGACTTATATAAAGGTCAGTATATATAAATTAACTTTATTTTATTATTTAATTGTATTTAAATAGAAATTTCCTTCCATTATACTTTGTGATTGTTTTAACTAAAAAATTATTTACTTTTCTTTGTTAGTACCCGATTAACCTAATTATAATACTTATTACTAAAGGTAAATTGAATTATGTTAATTTTATTCACTTGCAAAGTTTGATAAGTAATAAGTACTTTGTATGTATATTTCCTTGTCAAATATTTTAAATGTAATGAGAAAAATATGTTTAATAAACTTAATTTATATTAGATGCAGAGATTGTGTTGATTATAGAAAATATATTTAAGTCGAATCATTAATTCTGTCTTTGATTGTATATTTAGAAATTAATAACACTTACATTTATTTGTCTTTTGAGCATATAATTACTACAATTTGTTTTATTGTAAAGTTTATATTAAATTACAGTTAACTTAACCTTTTAAAGTATTGTTTAAATTTTTATTTAATATTTTGAATTGTATACATTCCAGGATTTGACACTTGCTTCACATAATGCCGGAAAGAGAAGAAAGAGATCTTATTAAAAGGCGTGCAACCTATAAAGGCCGGCTCACATTATTTGGAAATTACTTAAACAATCTAGATGGGTCAGTCAGCCAGTCTCAGGTAAAAGAACTTCAATTACGTATTAATAAAATTTGCAGCATGTTTGAACAATATGATGAAGTACAGTGTAGGTTGGAATGTGCAACTGAAGACATGGAAAGTCAATTATTGGAAAGAAATGATTTCGAATCTCTGTATTATAAATTAGTAGCTCAAGCCCAGGATTTAGTTGCTCATTCTACAGGATTAGGTGACTCGAGTTCTGACAGTAATAAAAATACAATGAGGGTTAATAATAACAATAATCTTGTTAAATTACCAACTATTCAATTGCCTAGGTTTAGCGGTTCCTATGATAACTGGCTAGAGTTCCATGATACTTTTTCTAGCCTTATTCACTCCAATGACCAAATTGACAACATTAATAAATTTCATTATTTGAGAGCGTCACTAGAGGGCTCTGCCGCCTTAGTTATACAGTCCATTGAATTTTCAGCGAAGACTTACCCTGTTGCTTGGAAGATATTATGCGAAAGGTTTGATAATAAACGATTACTCATTCAAAATCACGTGACGGCATTATTCAACATTGATTTAATTACTAAAGAGTCATCCGTGTCTATTAAGCGTTTAATTGATCAAATAAATAAAAATTTAAGAGCTTTAGATTCTCTAGGCGAACCGACTAAACACTGGGATACATTGTTGATACATATTATAATACAAAAATTAGATACTAAGACGTATCGCGAATGGGAGGAACTTAAGAGCCGTCTTGGTAAGGGTGAACCTCTTACACTAGACGTATTTATAATTTTTTTGCGTAATCGTGCTGATTTGCTAGAGGCCTTAGAGCTATCGCGAAGTAGTAATTATTCTCACCAGTCTATTAAAAGGAACACGAAATTTAAAAGCATGGTTTCTATTGAGAGTCCAATTCAGGCTGACGATAAATCTTCTATAGCCTCATTTACACCTAAACCCTGCGTTAAATGTAAAGGTGAGCATCCGCTTAAAAATTGTCCGCAGTTTTTAGGTTTTAATAATGAACAGCGATTGAAACTCGTACTTAACTATAAAATATGTTACAATTGTTTACATGTTGGTCACTATGCAAACCAATGCAAAAAGCCTGGTTGTAGGATATGTAAACGTCGGCATAACACGCTTATCCATGTATCAGGTTCGAAGTCGCAATCACCAGTTAATGCTGGATCATTAAACACGGATAAGAGTGATTCGAACAATATGAATTCTACTTCCAGATCAAATATTTCTTTATCGGCATGTTTGAAAAATTCAAACAAAGGTAATCATGATGTGCTATTATCAACAGCTCTTGTTAAGTTGTATGACTCCAGAAATCAGGAATATATTGCTCGTGCGTTACTTGATTCCGGAAGCACATCATGTCTTATTACAGAAAATATGTGTAATAAATTAAACTTACCTTATTATAATGTCGATCGTTCTGTAACAGGAATAAATAATTGCACTCTAACTATTGATAAAATGTGTCGTGTGCAAATGAAATCTTTAAGTAATAATTATTTTACAAATGTTACTTGTTTTGTTTTACCATCGATCATAAGCAAAGCGCCTTATAGTCATTTAGACATTTCGATGTTAGATATCGAATCTAATATTAATTTAGCTGATCCTAAATTTTATGCACCCGGAGACATTGATTTAATCATTGGTGCTGACCTTTTCTGGGATTTATTAGGGTCACAAATTGTTAAGCTAGGTAGCGGCAAACCGATACTTTTTGAAACTAAACTTGGTTGGATAGTTTCTGGACCCATGCTTAGCGCTCATGTATCGAATCGCTCGCCAGCACATATTAAATGTAATTTAGCACAAATAAAGTCTGATAATGATTTTTTAGATTCAAATGAAGTTATTCAAGAGAATTTATCACGATTTTGGCAGTTAGAGGAAATTAATTATAAATCCTCCTATTATTCTAAGGAAGAAAAAACGTGCGAAGAACATTTTATTATTAATACTTCCCGTCTTCCAGATGGCCGCTTTTGCGTGAGAAATCCTTTAAAAAATAATATTTAAACTTTAGGTGAGTCTTATCAGCGTGCTAAACATTGTTTCTTGTCTCCTGAACGTCGTCTTAATAATAATCAGCCTTTACTAAAAACTAAATATCATGATTTTGTGTTGGAATGTTTATCACTAGGCCATATGTCCAAATCTAATTTAAAATCTAATGAATTTTCTTATTTTATTAATAACGTGGAGGAAATGTACAGACAGATTTCGGTACGTCCAGACAATAGACACCATCAAAGAATCATCTGGCGTAATAATACAGATGATAATTAACATATTTATGAATTAAATACGGTGACCTATGGTACAGCCAGTGCACCATTTCTAGCTGTCTGTGTTAATATTAAGGCTCTGATGTCGCTTGAGATTTGGTGGTTAGGCCCCCGAGCCTTTTAAGACTAGATATGTCACATTGGCCACCTCATCCCGCTAGTTCTGAAACTCTTCCAGAATTACGTTCTGTAATTAATGCAAATATAGCTGTAGAAAGTAATAACAATGAATTCATTGATTTTAATAGATTTTCTAATTTATCTAGACTTAAACGTACTGTAGCTTATGTTATACGCTTTATTCGAATTTGTAAGAAAAAATCAATTAAAGTTAATTCTTAACTGCTGAAGAATTGGATAATGCATTAAATTTTATAATCAAAATATCACAAAAACAATCTTTTCCGGAATATGAACTTTTAATAAATAATAAAAACTTACCTGCTAAAAACGCGTTACTCAAATTAAATATATTCCTCGATGATATTAAAATTATTCGTGTTGGAGGCCGTTTAGAACATGGTAACTTTACATTTGATAAAAAACATCCGATTTTAATTCATTCGAAACATCCTTTTACTAAATTATTATTTCATTACGAGCATAAACGATTATTACATGCAGGTCCGCAACTATTACTGAGTACGATTAAGGAATCATTTTGGCCAATAGGAGGTAGGAATTTGGCCAAGTTATGTTATCGACAATGTATCCGGTGTGCTCGATTAAAGCCTAAGGTAGTTTCACCTATAATGGGAAATTTACCACAACAGCGTGTATCTGTCAGTTATCCTTTCGAGAACGTAGGAATCGATTATGCTGGTTAGTCTAATTATGATTGTTAGTCGACAAGGTCGTGGAAGTAGATTACTGAAAGCGTATATTGCAGTTTTCGTATGTTTTTCTACTAAAGCAATGCATATCGAATTAGTTGGTGATTTAACGAGCAATTGTTTCTTGTTAGCTTTGCGTAGATTTATGTCTCGTAGGGGGAAACCTAAAAATATTTACTCTGATAACGGTACTTCGTTTGTTGGCGCGTGCAACGATATTGCAAATTTTATTAAAGCCAATAGTGATGTTTTATCTGAGACTGTTGCCGATGAAGGCATCAAATTTCATTTTACTCCAGCCTATGCGCCACATTATAATGGCTTGAGCGAAGCAGGTGTCAAGTCCACAAAATATCATTTATAAAGAGTACTGGGAAATTGTAATCTTACATACGAGGAGCTTTATACTGTATTGGTACAAATCGAAGCCATACTGAATTCCCGGCCACTAACTTACATGTCTACAGATCCTGCAGATTTATTGCCTCTTACACCCGGACACTTTATCATCGGACGCTCGTTGACTTCACTGCCGGAGCCAAATTACGAAGCTCAAAACATCAACAAGCTGACGCGTTATCAACGACTTGAGCAACTCCGTCAACAGTTTTGGAAGCGATGGAGTAAGGAGTATCTCTCGGGTCTTCAGATGAGGATGAAATGGCAAAAATCCGAAAACCAACTTAAACTCAACAGTCTCGTCGTTCTGAAGGATGACAATCTACCACCGCTCAGATGGAAGTTGGGTCGAATTGTCAATGTGTACCCAGGAGCGGATGGTGTTGTTCGAGTAGCAGATGTAAGGACTGCAAATGGAATTGTTCGGAGGGCATTCAGCAAAATATGCCTATTGCCACAACCTGAAGATTGTTGAAAGAGGTGCTTTCAACGCCTGGGGGCATGTCTAAAAATCACATACTAATTATACTTGTTAATTTAATAACTCCTGTTAAAATTCAATAGCAACATCATTGTGCACCGTGATTGCTCATATTATTAATCTTTCTGTATTATTTTATGTCTACCGACGCAGTTTCTTTTTTGTTATTCACTCTCTTAAGATTACGCCCTTCAAGTGAATATACTGACCTCAAGCTTAACTCCGTTTTTTATTTAAATACACCTGAATTCATGGACAATTCAGGGTGTGCGTTAATTATGTTACATGTTGTATACTACTCCTTGTATGTATATCATATTTATCTACAATTAACAAACTGCAATTATATAATAATATATTATTTTCAGAACAAAGCCCGCCCTCCCATCAAGGACGTCGCGTGTCACGCCATCAGCGACACGTATGAAGGTGTCACGTTGGTCATACAAGAGGGTCTTCTGTGTCGCGAGAGTGACACGCCGCTTGACAGTGACAAACACTTCCTGTTAGTATAACCACTTGATAAAACGACGCTGCAAACATTGAATACAATCAGAGTTATTGAATGTCAGTAAAGAGACGTAGTTTTTCCTTTATCGTGTTGAAAACACTCATTAACTTTTACAGAAAAAATGTTATTTTAGTAGCCCTTATTGTATTGTGATATCATCTTTTTAATATTTCTATATTTTCTAATGAAGAAAGATTAGATAAATAATATCTCACCAAAAACATGCCTGTTAAAAAGGGGGCCAAGTTCCAATCGGCTAATTGTTTGCCTAAAAAAGGGGTGAAATCCAATCTAATGCCAAGTTTAGATGCACTTTGAAATCGATCATAATCATCTTCATCAACAGCATGATCCACTGGTAAACATTTGCCATTCCCAAGACTCGCCTCCACACCCAGTCCTCTGCCTTCCACATCCAGCCACTACCCGCCACCTTATTCACGTCAACGGTCCATCTGGCCGAAATTCACTTTACCATACACCCAACTTAAAATATGGTATAGTTGTGAAAATACGTAGGTGCTTGGTTAAAGATATCTAAAATTATAATACTTGTCAATTTGAACTTGGCAGGTTTTTGTGCTGTACGTAACACTTAATTAATTGTATCATTAATTTATTATTTAGTTATATAATTATTTATATAATTTAAATATTATATAATTTAAATAATTAAATTAACCTGATGGTAAATGAATAGTAGAAAAGAAATAGAGTGAATTTGTGCTTTTAACACACACAAGTAATTAATCAATAAGCAATATCAAAATTAATCCTTTAGCAAGTCAAATCAGTGATCAATTTAATCGTAATCGTAACCATATATAAGATATCAAGACATAAGTGTAGAAAGAAATGACCATCGATTCCTTATCGACTTTCATTCATATATACCTACTGCAGACAAAACAATATCGCGATTCAATTATACCGCTAGCGCCATCTATCGAAAGTAATTTATAACAATAGAAACCTGATTTTTTAGGTAAGCAATATTTAATTAAGTTATACAGTGTGCATTATGTATACATGACAATATTTTATATCCCTTATATATATATCAGTTCTTAAGAAGCGCCCCACACTTTTTTCACAACAATATTAATTTAAAAATAAATTAACAAACAATAAATGGTATTTTTGTGAAAAAAAGCTTCATATATCACTTCTTGAGAAGCGCCCCACGCTTTTTTTTTCAATGATACCATTTATTGTTTATTTTAAACAATTTAAATTAAATTAATTTCCAAGGTTGTAAAGGTTAAATTATGTAGTTTCACCGCGGTTTTTTTTCATCATTGGAGCGTGTTTTTTTTTTTTTTTTTAAACTATATTTATTTTTTATTTTTTAGTTTCATTTATCACCGATTGATAGATGTACTCATATTATTAATTATTAATATTCCATTATTATGTATTTTATTGTGCTGAGCTGAGCGCCTATACATATAAAGGTTTTGATTACCTGTCAGTGAGTCAGTGCCAAAATTAGCTATTTTCACAGGGTCATATTTCAGGATCTACTGAAGCTATATCTATAAAATTTGGCATACTGCTTTAGGACTAGTATATGATTACGTAGGTACAATTTTATCTCTGTACTTGCAATAGACACTGAGCTACAGGGGGTCAAAAGTGGGTCGAATTTATTAAAAATTCGATATTTAGAATTGAGGCAACTCACGCTTGACCGATTTCTTAAATTTCTTAATTTTTTGTTAATCTACATATAACACACAACCTGTGTACCAAATTTCATAATGCTCAAACAATGGGAAGTGGCCTAGAGGTTTTGATTACCTGTCAGTGAGTCAGTGCCAAAATTAGCTATTTTCACAGGGTCATATTTCAGGATCTACTGAAGCTTTATCTATAAAATTTGGCATACTGCTTTAGGACTAGTATATGATTACGTAGGTACAATTTTATCTCTGTACTTGCAATAGACACTGAGCTACAGGGGGTCAAAAGTGAGTCGAATTTATTAAAAATTCGATATTTAGAATTGAGGCAACTCACGCTTGACCGATTTCTTAAATTTCTTAATTTTTTGTTAATCTACATATAACACACAACCTGTGTACCAAATTTCATAATGCTCAAACAATGGGAAGTGGCCTAGAGGTTTTGATTACCTGTCAGTGAGTCAGTGCCAAAATTAGCTATTTTCACAGGGTCATATTTCAGGATCTACTGAAGCTTTATCTATGAAATTTGGCACACTGCTTTAGTACTAGTATATGATTACGTAGGTAAAATTTTATCTCTGTACTTGCAATAGGCACTGAGCTACAGGGGGGTCAAAAGTGGGTCGAAACGGTTCGTGTAAATATAGTGCACGGCATGCGCCGGCCTGTGGAACTTGGCCGGCGCACTACCGTGCGCTTAGATACCAAATGTTTAATACATACTAAAGTATAATTTTAATATTCTCAATATACAGCGGTCGCACGTCGGGCAGCAAGTGTCCATATGCTACATCATGTTACCGAGCGATGTTGAGACACAGTGGATATTGCGCCGGCTCACTTTCACTGGAGGCCGCTCCTAGACCCGCTCCCACGCTATACTGCATCTGCGAATACTCTACAGACATAAGTCAGTTTACACTGGTTATAGGATATCAATCAATATAATATATTTTCATTTTCTTTTATAAATTTTATAACTAACTATGTAACTGTTAGACCAGCAGCATACATAAATCAATATAAAATATACAAATACCCAATGACTACATATAGTAACTAATAAAATATTAATGTTTTAATCCCCAGACGGCATCGTTAAATTAAACAAGTATGTAGTATTAACAGATTTTATTTTCACGACGCAAAAATTGTATACAGTTCGTAAATATTTGCAATTCTGTATGAAAAACTTTGTTGTTCTAATATAATATTACTCCAGGCACGGACATTCTATCTCATCTCTTCGTGACACAACACACAAGCGCGTACTTAACTGAGGAACTAGCACGAGCCAACACCGTCGGGAAAGAACCAAAACCTGCTGATGAAGTAGAGCCTGTGAGTATGTACTAGTGATTACTCATACTGTTTTGCGATTATATAATATATTATGACATTTGCCGCTCAGGCGCGAGGCACGATAGCTCAATAAGCTTAAATAGTGCCTAGTTTTAACAAAATAAACCAAATTTTCATGTCTTAATAACAATTTTATAGAACATATTTGCTCTTTATTCAAAACTCTTAAAGTAATTTAAAAACGGCTTAAATAAACATGCGTTTCGTAAGGAGGAATTCATTTATTTCAGTTTCAATATTAATTTTAAGAGGTCACATCAAATAGTATACTACGTAGAAGAAATTAAAATCATCGTATAACTGTCTTCAGATGATTCCAGTGTACGCTGAAGGCTGTGAGCTGACGGCCAACGTGCTCCTCTACATGGACCATCTCAAACAACACCAGGACAAGGAGCTGGAGATTAAATGTACGAGATGTGTGCTGAGATTCGTACGTCTCGGTGAATAATACAACTGTAAGTACTATATAAACAGATGAAACTAATATTTTGGGATTGTTTCGCGTATTTTATTATTTAAAAAACTATTATATACAGGGTGACTGGTGAATTACTATCAATATTTAAGGACGTGGTAGTTGACGATCATATATGACAAAATAAAAATTAATATAACATAAATGTTAATAAACTTCTAAGTAAAGTTAACCAAAAGTTATGTAATTAATTACGGATCGCGTGGATACCCTAGCTGCGTTATCGACACAAAACAGTTATGTACGTAGGTATATGTAGTTATCGCGCGTTAGTTTTACCTACATCCAAACGCCGCGCGCCGCCGCGTGTTAGACCTTAGATAAACAAAAATGATCCAATTCCCTTCATACTTTAATCCTGGCTTAGGACAGGCAAAAATACCAAGATATTTCTTTCGTTTAAGCAACCAATTTATTGACTAGGTAAATGGTGTGACCTTGACACGAAAAATAATATGAACTGTTTACCTATCTTGGTATTTCCGGCGTATTTAAAAATGGAATCATTCTTATTTACAACAATTGTCAAATATTAAACTACCTATATACCTACATAACTACACTAACCTTAACAAATGTTCAAAGCGAGCTCCTTCTCGTGTGATACACAGTTCGGCACGTTTACACATATTGTCTTTCACACGATTTAATACGAATGGGTCACTTTTAATAGTTTCGAAAGCACTATTGATTTTTAATTTCAACTCCTCTCTGTTGACATACATTGTAGCATACACAAGACGTTTCCTTGGGCATGTGTTGGAACACGGAACTGTCCGAAGTCTCGTAATCTTTGATTAGCGTTTAAGATGACGCTGGCCGTAGGTAGTCGACGATTGGGGAACATCTCCCGGTACAAATTGATTGCGCCCGGCAAGCTATCATTTGCACGCGCATACGCATGAACCATGTCCAAGTATTCTGCATTTGTGTATTGAAAAGCCATATTTAATTACTAATAAGTAATAACGGGTCACACGCACACACGACAGATTATTATTAGGTATACGCGTAATGCCTCCTCTACACGTCGGCGGACGCGTCCGCCTACGTGTAGAGGGAGTGATTTGCTCGTCTGTGGTAGGTATTTGACGTCGGCAGACGCGTCCGGCACTTATCCGTTTGTTGTCGGTTTTTGTTGCACGGATCAAAGGGATCTGGCGCGGGCGCCCGGCGCGAGCGTGCGGTGTGTCCACACGTCTGACGACGCATCAGTGTTCAGCGGGAAGCGAGTGAGAGTGCACGCGTGATTTTCGCCGTTCTTTTTTACCTACCGCCGTTTTTTTTCTTGCTTGTTGAAATGGCAAACATGAGCACAGAGGAAACATTTAAATTTCTGGAGCTGTATCAAGCAGAAAACTGCCTGTGGAATCCCAAAAATAAATACCACAAAAATAAACTCATGTCCACTAGGTCATCATTAAACTAAGAAGTATTATATACTATAACCTCTACCTAAATGTAACAAATCCTTTTATGAAAACCGCAAACATACATACAAACATACAGGTCAAACTGAGAACCTTCTTTTTTTGAAGTCGATTAAAAAGCGTACAAGTTATATTATGAATAAAAAAATCCCACTTACTTTGTTCGGTTTCTATGTATAGTCAGCATCCACCACCTTCTTCTTCTCCATTTTTTTTTAATAACTCTATTGCGATAGACGCTTAAATAATACTTGTAGGTACTAAATAAATAAATAGCTGCGGCAGCAACGGTCTCTATATAGTGTGGTGTTTTTAAAAATAATAAAATACGCAAAGTATTTCGAAAATATTACTTTCATTTAAATTAATACTCGCAAGTCTTAAATCTACTATATAAAAATAAATCCGTTCTTTCTTCCTGACGCAACTCCAGAGCGACCGCACCGATTTCCAGGGTTTTGCATTCAAGCGGGACAATCTTTTTACACATACAGCGCCATCTCTGATACGTAATAGTACTACAAATCAATATTTTAAGTAGATGGTGCCGGTGTATGATACATTGTTTGAAGGCTACTCATTGTTCTCTGCTCAGTTAATTTCATGTGACAAACCGGTATTGTGTTTGTAGTTTAAACTCTTAAAACCATTTAGTATTTGCGGGATAAATTTAGAAAATCATTGTTTTTCACATGGGCAGTAATACTTTGCGTGTTCAGGAGTTCGGAAACCATCCGCTTTATTTGTGTTAACGTTAGACCAAAAAACAAAAAATGTAGTTTACAAAGGAGCACTTCAATGAAACGGATAATTTGCGGACACGTATAACGCTTCGATTCGGTATCTACTTTGGATTCACTTTTATTTACTTAGAAAAGTTCAACTAAATAACACTACATTTCTGTAATCGAAATGAATTCATTACTGTTGTAAAACGATATTAAAATTTTCCTTTTCAAATATAAAACAATAAAAAAATTCGTCATCTTTTAATCACCAAACGAAATGTTACATAAAACAAAGCCTGGTGGCGAAACGGAGTTCGCCGGGTTTACTGCTCTCATTATACAATAAAAATAAACGCTCACATCTCGTCTGTCCGTGATCACGGTTGCTGAAAAGTAGCCGAAACGTCGGGAGTATGTAGTTTTTATCAAAAATCAAGTAGCGTAGTATATCCGAAAAATATTAGTTTCATTTACAATAAAATGAGTTCAACACACACATTAATACGTATAATATTTTTCAGGTCAACTGAAAGAGCATCAGATTCGAGACCACAACCCGTTCGAGGAGGTTCTACGTGTGTGTTCTACTGAGCACTTGATTAACCTGCCCAAGGTATGTACGTCATACATATAACTCTACTGCTACTTGTATATACTGCTACTTATTTATCTACAATTATCAAACTGCAATTATATAATAATATATTATTTTCAGAACAAAGCCCGCCCTCCCATCAAGGACGTCGCGTGTCACGCCATCAGCGACACGTATGAAGGTGTCACGTTGGTCATACAAGAGGGTCTTCTGTGTAGCGAGTGTGACACGCCGCTTGACAGTGACAAACACTTCCTGTTAGTATGACCACTTGATAAAACGACGCTGCAAGCATTGAATACAATCAGAGTTATTGAACGTCAGTAAAGAGACGTAGTTTTTCCTTTATCGTGTTGAAAACACTCATTAACTTTTACAGAAAAAATGTTATTTTAGTAGCCCTTATTATATTGTGATATCATCTTATTAATATTTCTATATTTTCTAATGAAGAAAGATTAGATAAATAATATACCAAATGTTTAATACATACTAAAGTATAATTTTAATATTCTCAATATACAGCGGTCGCACGTCGGGCAGCAAGTGTCCATATGCTACATCATGTTACCGAGCGATGTTGAGACACAGTGGATATTGCGCCGGCTCACTTTCACTGGAGGCCGCTCCTAGACCCGCTCCCACGCTATACTGCATCTGCGAATACTCTACAGACATAAGTCAGTTTACACTGGTTATAGGATATCAATCAATATAATATATTTTCATTTTCTTTTATAAATTTTATAACTAACTATGTAACTGTTAGACCAGCAGCATACATAAATCAATATAAAATATACAAATACCCAATGACTACATATAGTAACTAATAAAATATTAATATTTTAATCCCCAGACGGCATCGTTAAATTAAACAAGTATGTAGTATTAACAGATTTTATTTTCACGACGCAAAAATTGTATACAATTCGTAAATATTTGCAATTCTGTATGAAAAACTTTGTTGTTCTAATATAATATTACTCCAGGCACGGACATTCTATCTCATCTCTTCGTGACACAACACACAAGCGCGTACTTAACTGAGGAACTAGCACGAGCCAACACCGTCAGGAAAGAACCAAAACCTGCTGATGAAGTAGAGCCTGTGAGTATCTACTAGTGATTACTCATACTGTTTTGCGATTATATTATAATATATTATGACATTTGCCGCTCAGGCGCGAGGCACGATAGCTCAATAAGCTTAAATAGTGCCTAGTTTTAACAAAATAAACCAAATTTTCATGTCTTAATAACAATTTTATAGAACATATTTGCTCTTTATTCAAAACTCTTAAAGTAATTTAAAAACGGCTTAAATAAACATGCGTTTCGTAAGGAGGAATTCATTTATTTCAGTTTCAATATTAATTTTAAGAGGTCACATCAAATAGTATACTACGTAGAAGAAATTAAAATCATCGTATAACTGTCTTCAGATGATTCCAGTGTACGCTGAAGGCTGTGAGCTGACGGCCAACGTGCTCCTCTACATGGACCATCTCAAACAACAACAGGACAAGGAGCTGGAGATTAAATGTACGAGATGTGTGCTGAGATTCGTACGTCTCGGTGAATAATACAACTGTAAGTACTATATAAACAGATGAAACTAATATTTTGGGATTGTTTCGCGTATTTTATTATTTAAAAAAAACTATTATATACAGGGTGACTGGTGAATTACTATCAATATTTAAGGACGTGGTAGTTGACGATCATATATGACAAAATAAAAATTAATATAACATAAATGTTAATAAACTTCTAAGTAAAGTTAACCAAAAGTTATGTAATTAATTACGGATCGCGTGGATACCCTAGCTGCGTTATCGACACAAAACAGTTATGTACGTAGGTATATGTAGTTATCGCGCGGTAGTTTACCTACATCCAAACGCCGCGCGCCGCCGCGTGTTAGACCTTAGATAAACAAAAATGATCCAATTCCCTTCATACTTTAATCCTGGCTTAGGACAGGCAAAAATACCAAGATATTTCTTTCGTTTAAGCAACCAATTTATTGACTAGGTAAATGGTGTGACCTTGACACGAAAAATAATATGAACTGTTTACCTATCTTGGTATTTCCGGCGTATTTAAAAATGGAATTATTCTTATTTACAACAATTGTCAAATATTAAACTACCTATATACCTACATAACTACACTAACCTTAACAAATGTTCAAAGCGAGCTCCTTCTCGTGTGATACACAGTTCGGCACGTTTACACATATTGTCTTTCACACGATTTAATACGAATGGGTCACTTTTAATAGTTTCGAAAGCACTATTGATTTTTAATTTCAACTCCTCTCTGTTGACATACATTGTAGCATACACAAGACGTTTCCTTGGGCATGTGTTGGAACACGGAACTGTCCGAAGTCTCGTAATCTTTGATTAGCGTTTAAGATGACGCTGGCCGTAGGTAGTCGACGATTGGGGAACATCTCCCGGTACAAATTGATTGCGCCCGGCAAGCTATCATTTGCACGCGCATACGCATGAACCATGTCCAAGTATTCTGCATTTGTGTATTGAAAAGCCATATTTAATTACTAACAAGTAATAACGGGTCACACGCACACACGACAGATTATTATTAGGTATACGCGTAATGCCTCCTCTACACGTCGGCGGACGCGTCCGCCTACGTGTAGAGGGAGTGATTTGCTCGTCTGTGGTAGGTATTTGACGTCGGCAGACGCGTCCGGCACTTATCCGTTTGTTGTCGGTTTTTGTTGCACGGATCAAAGGGATCTGGCGCGGGCGCCCGGCGCGAGCGTGCGGTGTGTCCACACGTCTGACGACGCATCAGTGTTCAGCGGGAAGCGAGTGAGAGTGCACGCGTGATTTTCGCCGTTCTTTTTTACCTACCGCCGTTTTTTTCTTGCTTGTTGAAATGGCAAACATGAGCACAGAGGAAACATTTAAATTTCTGGAGCTGTATCAAGCAGAAAACTGCCTGTGGAATCCCAAAAATAAATACCACAAAAATAAACTCATGTCCACTAGGTCATCATTAAACTAAGAAGTATTATATACTATAACCTCTACCTAAATGTAACAAATCCTTTTATGAAAACCGCAAACATACATACAAACATACAGGTCAAACTGAGAACCTTCTTTTTTTGAAGTCGATTAAAAAGCGTACAAGTTATATTATGAATAAAAAAATCCCACTTACTTTGTTCGGTTTCTATGTATAGTCAGCATCCACCACCTTCTTCTTCTCCATTTTTTTTTAATAACTCTATTGCGATAGACGCTTAAATAATACTTGTAGGTACTAAATAAATAAATAGCTGCGGCAGCAACGGTCTCTATATCCATTCTGCGTGCGTACGTGTTGCATCTGACGAGAACCAACATAGACTGAACGACCTGGCGACGTGTGGACGGCTCGTAGAGATTCATCTGCGGATGCGTCTGCGGACGTCTGCAGACAAATCTGTCTACGTGTAGAGGAGGCATAAGATCGATCGCTAGGCGCGCGCGCGGGAAGACGAGCGTACGGACCTTACGGCGGCGCTCGCGCGACTAATAGCCGACTAATGGCCCGCTAGGCGCTAGCCACGGGGCGGGGGTTGGGGAGTAGCGACACACTGGCGCCGGCAAGGCTGAGTACGTGTCCAAACTTTATTTAATTATACGGAAATTTGGTCAAAAATTAAGTACCTATTTTTTTTACATAATTCGAATGAGAATCATAAACCGAGTATGCTCCTTAAATATTGATAGTAATTCACCAGTCACCCTGTATACACCCGACGTTTCGGTTACTTGTCAGCAACCATGATTAAGGCAGACGAGTTGTCGGGAGTGTGGTGTTTTTAAAAATAATAAAATACGCAAAGTATTTCGAAAATATTACTTTCATTTAAATTAATACTCGCAAGTCTTACTACTAAATCTACTATATAAAAATAAATCCGTTCTTTCTTCCTGACGCAACTCCAGAGCGACCGCACCGATTTCCAGGGTTTTGCATTCAAGCGGGACAATCTTTTTACACATACAGCGCCATCTCTGATACGTAATAGTACTACAAATCAATATTTTAAGTAGATGGTGCCGGTGTATGATACATTGTTTGAAGGCTACTCATTGTTCTCTGCTCAGTTAATTTCATGTGACAAACCGGTATTGTGTTTGTAGTTTAAAACTCTTAAAACCATTTAGTATTTGCGGGATAAATTTAGAAAATCATTGTTTTTCACATGGGCAGTAATACTTTGCGTGTTCAGGAGTTCGGAAACCATCCGCTTTATTTGTGTTAACGTTAGACCAAAAAACAAAAAAATGTAGTTTACAAAGGAGCACTTCAATGAAACGGATAATTTGCGGACACGTATAACGCTTCGATTCGGTATCTACTTTGGATTCACTTTTATTTACTTAGAAAAGTTCAACTAAATAACACTACATTTCTGTAATCGAAATGAATTCATTACTGTTGTAAAACGATATTAAAATTTTCCTTTTCAAATATAAAACAATAAAAAAATTCGTCATCTTTTAATCACCAAACGAAATGTTACATAAAACAAAGCCTGGTGGCGAAACGGAGTTCGCCGGGTTTACTGCTCTCATTATACAATAAAAATAAACGCTCACATCTCGTCTGTCCGTGATCACGGTTGCTGAAAAGTAGCCGAAACGTCGGGAGTATGTAGTTTTTATCAAAAATCAAGTAGCGTAGTATATCCGAAAAATATTAGTTTCATTTACAATAAAATGAGTTCAACACACACATTAATACGTATAATATTTTTCAGGTCAACTGAAAGAGCATCAGATTCGAGACCACAACCCGTTCGAGGAGGTTCTACGTGTGTGTTCTACTGAGCACTTGATTAACCTGCCCAAGGTATGTACGTCATACATATAACTCTACTGCTACTTGTATATACTGCTACTTATTTATCTACAATTATCAAACTGCAATTATATAATAATATATTATTTTCAGAACAAAGCCCGCCCTCCCATCAAGGACGTCGCGTGTCACGCCATCAGCGACACGTATGAAGGTGTCACGTTGGTCATACAAGAGGGTCTTCTGTGTAGCGAGTGTGACACGCCGCTTGACAGTGACAAACACTTCCTGTTAGTATGACCACTTGATAAAACGACGCTGCAAACATTGAATACAATCAGAGTTATTGAATGTCAGTAAAGAGACGTAGTTTTTCCTTTATCGTGTTGAAAACACTCATTAACTTTTACAGAAAAAATGTTATTTTAGTAGCCCTTATTATATTGTGATATCATCTTTTTAATATTTCTATATTTTCTAATGAAGAAAGATTAGATAAATAATATACCAAATGTTTAATACATACTAAAGTATAATTTTAATATTCTCAATATACAGCGGTCGCACGTCGGGCAGCAAGTGTCCATATGCTACATCATGTTACCGAGCGATGTTGAGACACAGTGGATATTGCGCCGGCTCACTTTCACTGGAGGCCGCTCCTAGACCCGCTCCCACGCTATACTGCATCTGCGAATACTCTACAGACATAAGTCAGTTTACACTGGTTATAGGATATCAATCAATATAATATATTTTCATTTTCTTTTATAAATTTTATAACTAACTATGTAACTGTTAGACCAGCAGCATACATAAATCAATATAAAATATACAAATACCCAATGACTACATATAGTAACTAATAAAATATTAATATTTTAATCCCCAGACGGCATCGTTAAATTAAACAAGTATGTAGTATTAACAGATTTTATTTTCACGACGCAAAAATTGTATACAGTTCGTAAATATTTGCAATTCTGTATGAAAAACTTTGTTGTTCTAATATAATATTACTCCAGGCACGGACATTCTATCTCATCTCTTCGTGACACAACACACAAGCGCGCGTACTTAACTGAGGAACTAGCACGAGCCAACACCGTCAGGAAAGAACCAAAACCTGCTGATGAAGTAGAGCCTGTGAGTATGTACTAGTGATTACTCATACTGTTTTGCGATTATATTATAATATATTATGACATTTGCCGCTCAGGCGCGAGGCACGATAGCTCAATAAGCTTAAATAGTGCCTAGTTTTAACAAAATAAACCAAATTTTCATGTCTTAATAACAATTTTATACAACATATTTGCTCTTTATTCAAAAACTCTTAAAGTAATTTAAAAACGGCTTAAATAAACATGCGTTTCGTAAGGAGGAATTCATTTATTTCAGTTTCAATATTAATTTTAAGAGGTCACATCAAATAGTATACTACGTAGAAGAAATTAAAATCATCGTATAACTGTCTTCAGATGATTCCAGTGTACGCTGAAGGCTGTGAGCTGACGGCCAACGTGCTCCTCTACATGGACCATCTCAAACAACACCAGGACAAGGAGCTGGAGATTAAATGTACGAGATGTGTGCTGAGATTCGTACGTCTCGGTGAATAATACAACTGTAAGTACTATATAAACAGATGAAACTAATATTTTGGGATTGTTTCGCGTATTTTATTGTTTAAAAAACTATTATATATACACCCGACGTTTCGGTTACTTGTCAGCAACCATGATTAAGGCAGACGAGTTGTCGGGAGTGTGGTGTTTTTAAAAATAATAAAATACGCAAAATATTTCGAAAATATTACTTTCATTTAAATTAATACTAGCATGTCTTAAATCTACTATATAAAAATAAGTCCGTTCTTTCTTCCTGACGTAACTCCAGAACGACCGAAGCGATTTCCAGGGTTTTGCATTCAAGCGGGACAATCTTTTTCACATACAGCGCCATCTCTGATACGTAACAGCACTACAAATCAATATTTTAAGTAGATGGTGCCGGTGTATGATACATTGTTTGAAGGCTACTCATTGTTCTCTGCTCAGTTAATTTCATGTGACAAACCGGTATTGTGTTTGTAGTTTAAACTCTTAAAACCATTTAGTATTTGCGGGATAAATTTAGAAAATCATTGTTGTTTGAGTTCGGAAACCATCCGCTTTATTTGTGTTAACGTTAGACCAAAAAACAAAAAATGTGGTTTACAAAGTAGCACTTCAATGAAACGGATAATTTGCGGACACGTATAACGCTTCGATTCGGTATCTACTTTGGATTCACTTTTATTTACTTAGAAAAGTTTAACTAAATAACACTACATTTCTGTAATCGAAATGAATTCATTACTGTTGTAAAAACGATATTAAAATTTTCCTTTTCAAATATAAAACAATAAAAAAATTCGTCATCTTTTAATCACCAAACGAAATGTTACATAAAACAAAGCCTGGTGGCGAAACGGAGTTCGCCGGGTTTACTGCTCTCATTATACAATAAAAATAAACACTCACATCTCGTCTGTCCGTGATCACGGTTGCTGAAAAGTAGCCGAAACGTCAGGAGTATGTAGTTTTTATCAAAAATCAAGTAGCGTAGTATATCCGAAAAATATTAGTTTCATTTACAATAAAATGAGTTCAACACACACATTAATACGTATAATATTTTTCAGGTCAACTGAAAGAGCATCAGATTCGAGACCTCAACCCGTTCGAGGAGGTTCTACCTCTATGTTCTACTGAGCACTTGATTAACCTGCCCAAGGTATGTACGTCATATTACTCAAACTCAACAACTCAAACCCTCAAACACCCCAATTAGAATATAATAATATAAACGCAATGCATACACCAAAATAATATTTATATGTGCGTTAGCATAGTTTATTTGTGAAATTAGTTATCCTAATTTCGTGGAAATAATATGGTCAGCTATTCACCAACACTCTGCTGCACACGCACACACAGACAGACACAATGTACTCTCTGCGCCCGCGCCCCTCTCTCCGAGTGCCGTCCGACAGTAATAAGAAGTAGGTAATAATAAGACGTATACGAAATAACTACATCATGATTTATGATTTTTCTTTCCATCATACTTTTCAGGCTTTGGATTGTCGACATTGAATTTACTTTTAAATGTGAAAGCAATATTTTATAATTACTGATTTGTTAAATTAAATTTGTAAATAGATTATTATTAAATAGCTGATAACGCGTGATTGGATTAGACACCACAATACCTACGACAAAGTGGGCGTGTTTAAATGGTGTGAATCTAAATATTTACAATAATTTAAAGATTATAAACAAACTTACAGTTTAATTTGCACTCGCACGGCGTTGTCGTTTTAAAACATTTTCAAAATGTCCACCGCCTTCTTCAATGCACTTTAATGACGGTTTTCGCAATTGTGGTTTTATTTTAGATAATACTGCAGTGTCACTTCACTTTGACAAAGACGGTTACTATCTTATTTTTTAGTTCCTCGGCACTTGTTGTCTTTGTGTTATAAACTAGCGATTTAATTTAACCCTACAAAAAAAA